>VWZL01001006.1:1412654-1436874 GCA_013396915.1 Stercorarius parasiticus | reverse complement strand
GAGGCGGGGCCGCCCCCTGCCCCGCCGGCCCGGCCCACCTTGCCCCCCGAAACGCGCGGCGGGCCCAGCTCGCACCGCGCCACCGGNCAAACACGCCCCTAACACCCTGCGAGCCTTCACCTACCGGCACTAACAGCCTCAAAATCCTCCCTCCACCCTGACCCGGGTACACACGCAGAGGGAACGCGGACGACTGAGGGACCCGAGGTGGGAGGGCGGGGAGGGCCTAAGGAGGGAGCAGAGAAATAAAAACCAGTTACTCACAATCATCTAAGTCATCCTGCAAATCCACAAAATACAAAGGGATCCCTACAAACAAAAACAGAAGAGAGACACCGGGGGGTTGGTTTGGGAGGGCTCCGGCGAGGACGGCGGCGGCCCCAGGCGAGCCGCCCCGGCGCCCCCCGCCCGCCCGCCGGCCCCACTTACCGGCCATCTTGGAATGGACACGGGCGAGGAGGAGGAGGGAGCGGGAGGGCGCAGGGAGGAGCCGCCGGCACTTCCTGCCCCCGGGTCAACCCCCGCGCAGCCGGAACGCCGCCGGGCCGATACACGGGCGCTGCTGGGGGCCAGTCGCCCCTCGGCCCCCGCCGTCGCCTCCCGAGCGGGAGAAACCGGGGCGGGTGGGGGCGCGGTCAGGTGACGCCGGCGGCCGCCCAAGATGGCGCCGCGTCCGCGGAGCTTGGGGAGGAAGGTGCGCTGGTAACCGCGGCGCGGGGAGGCGGGGGCTGCCCCGCAGGCCTCGGCCGCTCGTCTGCCTCGAGAAGGGCTATGGTCGTTCTGCGCTGCGTGTCAGGCGCTCGCTAAAGGCGCAGCCGGCCCGGCCATGGCTCTGAGGGAGCTGAAAGTTTGCCTTCTGGGGGTAAGTGCAGTGTGGCCGGCTCTCCGCGGGGCCGCGGGAGGGAGGCTGCTGAGGGGCTGGCTCGGAAGGCCCGCTGTAGTGGCGGAAGCCCCGGAGGGGTCCCAGTACGGGGCTCCCCTCGCCGGGCGGAGGGTGAGGCCGACCCCTGAGGAGACCGGGCGGCCGGAGGGGCCTTCCCCTCCGCGGGGCAGGCGTCTTCCTGGGGTGAATACCGCTCCTCTTTTTTCCGTCTTTTCTTTTAAAAAAAGAAAAGAGAGGAAGCGCAAACGTCCAGCATATGCTTCCCTCCTCCTCGCAAGCTGTTTTGGGCTTCGAGCTCACTAAATAAATAAATAAGTAACAGCACCTGAAATTAAACTCTCAGGAGAAGGGGAGGGGCCTGAACTTTTTTTTTAAAAAAACAATACATGTAGGCTTTGAAAGTGCCCGAAGTGTTGCAGGTGGTAGAGGAAGGAGGCATCAAGCAAACAGAAGTAGAAGCTTAAAAAAAAGGAAGGCTCTGAAGCGGCGTGTTGGCCTGGCCTGGCCTGGGGGTTCCACCGGAGCGCCACGGGGTGAAGAGGTGGTGTCTCCAGTGTGTCCGTGTCCTGCAGCGTGACCCCAGAACTGTGTCCTGCTTCCAAATAGCCACATCGCCCTTCAGAGGGAAGGTTATCTGTTTCTGTGCCCTTCGTGTTATGAAGGCATTTGAGGTAACTACTAGCTACTGTTTGCGTTCACCTGACCTGGAAAACCTTTTGTCATCATGTAAGAGAAGGAGAATAAGCACCCAGGACAGCTGGTCCTTGAGCTCCTGGAGCCACGAGCTGCATCTGTGTTTCTCTTTTTAAGATTTGCTTTGCTTATTGAGACTGCAAGCACTATAAAATACAGAATGGAGATAATACGCTTTTCCTTGAGAGGAAAACAGCTTGAAAAAGCTAAACACAAGCATACATACTTGTATGTACCCAAACTTACTACAATATTCAGAAGATTCAAGAAAATGCATGAATGGTGTAAAACTTCATTTTCGATGAAGCAGTTCCTCAGGTTTTTTTTCCGTGAAATTTTAATGACTCTGGAGATATAATGCAAGAAGTTTGTCTTCACCTGTCTTAATTAAATGACTATTTAAAATGTCCACTGCTATTGAGAATAGTTTTACTGCTAGTAGTTTGTTGTTATTTCACTCCAAAATATGCCTTCCGTACATCTTTTTTTTTTAACTACGGAGTCAGTGATGCAAATACATGACCCAGAATTTTCATGTTACATTTCCTCTTTAACCATTTATAGCTCTATTGGGTTGCATTAGAAACATGTTTCAGGTGTGTCACAGAAGAAATTTCAAGTCTTTCATTAAGCAGGGTGGGACAGCATTAGTCAGAGGCTGAAATGCATGTGTCACACTTGTATAATGTAATGTGCCCCATTGGCTTGCAAAGATGGAGTACCATACTCAGTTGCTGTATATTTTACTAAAATGGTAGATGGTCTTTCCCTACTTCTGTCCAAATGCAATTTGTGCATAGCTTTGGGGGGGGGGAATTTTGGAATAACTGATAATAACCACGAATGCAGATTTTTACAGTCCTTCATAAAAACAGCCTAGCAATTTTGTTTAGAAAAACTGTAACTTACCACAGATTTTTCATTTTTCTACTAAATAAATATAAGACCGGATGTATTTCAGGATCTAACTTCTCTAAGATTCTCTGTGGGAACTTGTTATTCATGCACAGTGTACTGCAAGATTTGAGGACAAAAAAGATCATCTGTTTATAGTAACTCGCGTCTCTTTCAACTGTTTCTTTTCTTTCTTTAGGACACTGGTGTGGGCAAATCAAGTATCGTGTGGAGATTTGTAGAAGACAGCTTTGATCCCAACATCAACCCAACAATAGGGTAAGAAGCTAAATAAAGTAAACATGACTTATTCAAGAATAAAACCAAATTTTATTAATATATATATGTGTACCTCCTGAATAGATTGCTTGAGGATTCTCCACGTGAAGCAGCTAAATGTGGGAATAAACATGACTGCAGCTTTAATTAGAATATAGGACCCATTAGCGTATACGTAGAGTATATTCTACAGTCCTGCATGTTCCACTTTCGCATCTAAGATCTGGACCCATTTTGTATTTTTAATCCAAGTTAACAAAATGCTGTTAGGAGTCCTGGGTTATGAATAAATTGCACTATAGATGCTCCTGTTAAAGGAACAACCCGCTTTTCTCATTTCGAAGT
Source organism: Stercorarius parasiticus (assembly GCA_013396915.1). Lineage (NCBI taxonomy): Eukaryota > Metazoa > Chordata > Aves > Charadriiformes > Stercorariidae > Stercorarius > Stercorarius parasiticus. The sequence continues at coordinate 1,433,780 of VWZL01001006.1, read as the reverse complement.
CTAATTGATATGCAGCTACATGATTATTTTTTTAAGGGTTTTTTTTTTTTAAGAGTCAAGTACAATAACAGGTCTCCTAGGTTTTTGAAGGTAGTAAACATACTAATTCAGGTTGTAGTCCTCTTCATGAATTAGTTCTAATGTTATACATCTATATGCAATACACACACTCATAAGTAACTGATGAAATTGTTAGTGCAGTTGGTCTCGCAGCTAAGGATATCTGAAAGTTGACCCTCAGAGTAGCAATGTTATTGAGCTCAAATCTTCAAATGGGTAGAAGGAAGGGGGAGCATCAGGAATTTTTGGAGTGGTTGGATCTCTTTATTTCATTTTATGTCTTTCTCAATGTGCAGGAGTCTTATGGGCTGCTTTGCTCAGAAGTAATTCCTTACTTGCAGGAGGACATGACTTCACTTGATGCTGAGAAGTGTCTGTGGGGTGTCAATGCAACTTCCTGTCTCAGGTGTCACACAGGCTCTACTACAGCTTTGACCAGAAAAGATCCTGCTGATAAAGATGTGTCTCATCCTGTCCTTCTAAAAAAAACTTGGCACCCATGATATCTCTCTCTCCTCCCCCCTACACTCCCCACATCTTTTTTTGAGTGTAAATACTGGTATCAAATTGCAAGATATTCTGCAGGAAGTATGCTTTTATTTTAATTTCCCTGTTAACAATGGTAGCCTCTAAGACAGATGGCTAAGTAATTTTCTTAGATGTTCAAGGGTTGGACCTTCTTAGTTACTGTCAAATTAGCTACAGTAGAGGTTCTTTTTTGGAGGACCACGAAAGTGATGTGTAAAAAGTAGTCATACTGCTGTTTGCTTAAGTAGGGGAGCTGGCCGTCTTAAACGTTTAACTTCAAGTTGTGTAGAAAGTTCAGACCTAGAGAAGAGTTTTGAGCTTCTTACAAAACAAAAGCTGAGAATGTTTCTATGTTTCCTTCTGGACTTTTGAGTTCATGAGATAGAATCTTACGATCTTATGTTTTCTGTCCTGTTTCCATTCGTTTTAGGATTAACTGAGCAATCATGCTTTGTTGTCATGAGTGTTCATCATGCAGGTTCAGATATGGGCAGCTGTAGAAACCCTGTCAGAATTCAGCATCCTGAGTGGAAAATTCTGCTTCGCCTGACCAGCATATATCTCTGGGTACCTCAGAATGTCTTGTCTTCCATTATAGCATCAAAAAGGAATTATCAATGAGTATAAAACTACTTTCAGGTGCATCTTGTTCACGTAGTTACAGTGTTTGCTTGGCTGGGAGAAGCAGCTAGGAAATTCAGTAGGGATAATGCGTGTTTTCTTACTAGAAAACCTCAAGGATAGTTCTAGTTTGGAGGCTTTTGTTGACCCAAAAATTGGTTTGTCTTCAAGCTGTTTGTTCATTTGTGGGTGTTTGTTGTTTTTTTTTTTTTAATTGATGTATTTCACAATGAATACTTCCACTTGTCAAAGCATTTCAAGTAGCATTTATTGTCAGCTACCTCTATTGTCAGTGAATTAGAGCAACACAGCTGTTCAGTTCAAATTGACTGTACAGGAATGTTTTGGTTTATAGAGCCAACTAAGATAAATTTGCAGTGACAATCTATGATTTAGGAAATTGTTTCCATACTGGCTAGCGAATTCAGAATGGGTGTTTAATTTGCAGCAGTCTTAAGGAAGCGGAAGTCTGCTGTGCTTTACAACAGACGCTCCTATCACTTTATTTTCCGCTACTCATTGCTAAAATACATCATCTGGTTAACTGTGTTGAAATGCATTGCAGTTAGACTCTTTCTTTTTAGGGATGCTGCAACCTTGTATTCGACTTCTTAAAAGAGTAATCAACTTTGGAGATTGATGCACTATTTGGCAAACCATCTGAGCTTAAGGAATGGGGAGAATGTTACTTCCTCACAGTGGAAAGCATTGTGTAGTTGCTCCCTTTCTTTATTTTAAGTGTAGATAGCTGTTTTGTCCTCCTATAACATTGAAACGTGTCCAGTTATATTAACTACAAAAGTGTAGTGGACGTCATTAAAAATCTATGGTGGTACTTAACATCTGAGATAAACTGAAGTTCAGAGTCTTTGTCTCTGGTATTTAATGTTGTTGATCATGCTGAGTGTCTCTTGTTCTCTGACTTTGAATCTACCACAAGCTTAGTGTACTGTAAGAAGCTGCTGTACAGGCCACCTCCAGGATCCTATCCTGCACCCTGTCTGAAACTGGCAGTAGAACAAGTCTGCAGTATTTTCAGGTGACAAGAATGAAGCATACAAAAGATGTTCAAGATCATAACATAGGCTCTCATATGCTTAGAATAACTATGGCATCTATATTTCCTGTTCTACAAGGATTTGAATTCAGCATGTGGCTTTCTAGTAAGAAATGTGCCTAGAGGTAATAGATATAGCAAAGAACTCCATTGTGTAAAGGATTAGGTCTCTAAATTCCTGTTCTTGTCAGAAATTCATGGAAAGCAGATCAAGTAAAGTATAGAAGTACTTTACAATATTTTGCAATATCTTACTGTGAAACACCTGGAAGTTGAGGGGGCGGCTGGAGCATAGGAAGAGATTTTGTTGTTTGTCTTCTGGAAGTGCAAGAGCTTCTGCAGACTGAAGTATATGATGACAGACAGGATTTGGGAGCTGTACAGAGTGCAGACAACAGGGAAGTTACTCATTATTGATTTCTCTGTCCTCTTAACACCCACCAATAGTGATATGACTCTCCTATATTTTATTTCCAAGTATGGACTGACCAGCATTTATCTCAATGCTAGTGCAGAGAGAGAAAAAGCTGTTGCAAAGGGAAAGGACTTGGTCTCTCTCCTTCTCGAAGTTTCTGGTATACACTTAAGCGATTTGCTGTGATGATTCCTCCACTTAGGAAGAATGTTGATAAAAAGGCTGATCTTTCTGATTTTTTTGGTCATACGTCCTTTATTTTTATCAAAAGCTTATGAACAATAAAAGCTTATAATTTGCATTCATGTTCCTTCTGTTTTGTTAGTTGCATTTATCCTCTGAAAGAAAATGTCATCCTTTGAGGCCCTTTGCTTCATTAATTTCAGCCTTTACATATGAAGATCTTCATCAGTTTTGAGGGAGGCAAAGCACTTTTATTGGAACGTAAACCTTTTCACAAGTTCATGGTAGTAATGTTCTAAGAACGTATTTATATTCTGAAAAGCATAAGCTGTAATTTTTTTCCAGAGCCTCATTTATGACCAAGACTGTACAGTATCAAAATGAGCTGCATAAATTCCTAATTTGGGATACAGCTGGACAGGAGCGGGTAAGTAGAATCAATGTCTGTGGTGATAGTTCTGACTAGAGTTCCGCTTGCCTTTCATCCCTACTCCTGAAAGTCACAATGTGATCTGGTTTTACAAATATCTGTTAGAAAGTTTGTTTCTATCAGATACGGGTGCTGTAAATAGGTTTTCATTTTTCATTGTTGTTGTGGTTAAAGTACAAAGTTAAAGATGATTACCTAAGAAGAGGAGCTTATAAAACTAAAGACCAGGTTTAGATTCACTGAAAGGGAGTGCCACTTCAAAAGAAAACAAGGCGGAGGGGGGGGAAGCAAGCAGCTGTTTCTAGTAGCGTTTCTATAGTTGAGTTTTAAACATTCAACTGCAGTATTTTCAGGCAGTGCAACTGGCAACAGCAGAATCCAAGTGAAATGAATGATCATGTTTCATAGTGCAAGTAAGGCCCTGATTCTGGAAAAGTACACAACTGCTAACACGTTCTGTTAGCTTCGGTGTTAAGATTATTAATGTCAGTAGGATGTGGGTTTAGGTGTTCAAAAGCAGCGTTTCAAATGATGTTATGGGTGATAACTAATTTTTTATTATTTTGTAAAGTTTTACTCCGCAAATCTGATAGTGTTAGAAGCTATGTCAAGAACTCTAGTTTGAAATTTAGATTTTAATTTGGTAGTTTAGGGTTCTGATCTCTGCAGCATGCATAGTTCTGAGGAGAGGCAACAAAAGCTTTCAAGAAAATGACTAGTCAAATGAAATCACAGTTAATTAATACACATTCTTTTTACTTAGAATTTAAAAGGAAGACTGCTATTTAACTATCTCGTTCACGGATTACTAGTAACAGTGGTAGAAGTTATAGTAGCTGTATCAATAGTGCTTATTCTTGCAGTTTCTTGATTGTTAACTACTGGAAACTGTCAATTACTCATGATGAGTTTATTTAGGATGTGAAGTAACTGTAACAAAGGTAGACACCAGAGCTGTCCTCAGTAAGAGTCAGTTTGATCAGGTTGGGTTATTACTTTAGGACTTGCTGTAAATAGTTTGTCTTAAGTGACCATCCTAGCCCATTCTGAAATGTTAATGCTGGAATGTGTGTTGTCTGAGAGGTATAGTATGAATTTTGAGAGGCTAGTACTCTTAAACGGAAAATTTTATAAACATGCCTGCCACAACTTGGCAGGAAACATCCATTACATATTAGCATTCCATCCTGTTCACTTTAACTGTGTTTGCAAGCAACGGGAGAACGCTGTAATTTGCTTTCAGGACACTACAATCTGAGGAAGCATCTCTGTACATGACTAGCATGTTCCTTGTCTTTCTGGTTTTAGACTGAGTGATACCTCTTTAATTTTCTTCCGCACAAGTTGCATGATATCTTTCTTGAAATAAAAAAAGGAAAGATGTCTTGCCTGGGCTCTGACCCAAGAGCTGTGATACCTGTGAAGCTTATGTTCCACACCTGAGAGTGTGTCACTGCGAGGCCCCAGTATATCCGAGGAAACCAGTGAAATGGGAGCAAGGATATTTACTTTGAAATGATGTCAGTATTTTTATAGATGTTTCTTTCTCCAAAACAGAACAGCACTGTCACTTACTGCTAGTCATAAATGGTCTGTATACCTGCCTTGCCCTGTATCTGTAGCACAGTTTTCTGGTCATGCAGCACATCAGACAATGAATTATGGAAGGAACGCACTCCATGGTGTTCTGGAATACCAAAAATGTCTACACCATTCTTGAAACTGAAATGTCTCTCATGAGCTATGGTGCATAATGTACAGAATTTGTAGTCCTGGCTTCTTGAGGAGCATTTGCTGTTTTCCACTTCCAAAGCCCAGCAGTGCATAGTTCTACAATGCCCTGGGTAAGCCCTTGTTCTAAACGGCTTTAGAGCAGCTGGCTAGCTTCAGTCCAAAGGTGGAAGTGCGCACTACTTCACTTCTCACAGCTCTTTTCCCTACATATCCACCTTATTTCTTCTCTCATTTCTTCTACACTGGGTAAAGTTGATAGGAGATTACCTACAGCAGTTAGGATTTTTTCCTTCTTACCTAACAATTTTGGCAGTTTCTCTGGATAATTACATTATGTCATCTTAATAATCCTGTCAAAACACAAATTGGAGGCTGGAGGGCAAGCTGAAGTCTTTGGAAAAATAGCAAAAGGAAAATTCAGTGTTTCTGGTAACATCTGTTTTGTTAATGTATTTTATCTGCTGACTGCTCTTAGGTGGAAAAAAGTATCTAAGTGTTAGCAGGCAGGAAATGAGAGTAATACAGAATCAGCAAGTGAAAGTTGGTTTATTCCCAATGTAAATACTCAAATAATCAAAAAGCCAGGTTGCAACCAGTCCAAGTGGTGGTTTACCAAATAGGTTTCCCTTTACATCTTAGTACTTAGGAGGAAGAGAGGGATTATGTCCCAACATGAACTGAATGCCTGCCCATGTTTTCCTTTCCCACTATTAAATATTTTTATATTCTGAACTTTGTGTATAAAAATCCTGTTTTCAAAACATAATTTGAGAGCCAAATGTAAATGTCTGGAATTCTGCTTTATAGCAAGATTTTTATGATTTATAATATTGCTCTCAGTTGAACTGTACTAAGCAAAAGGAAATAGGTATTTTGTTAGAACCAAATAAGCCTTTATGAAAAACTGTATTCTATTCATGATTTTTACCCCGAGTAATAAGATGCACAAAAAGCTCTAATTCACATGCTTACATGCAGTTTACTCTGTGCTTTGACTGAGAGTTTTGGTTGCTAGATTAGTAGTCTGGTTCTTTTTAAATTAGCAGAATATCACACTGTTTTTAAGAATGGTTGATCGGTATTTTGATAGTGCTCTATCGCTTTTTTCAGTCCTGGATTCATAACACGCTGCATAGAAAGGTACAGGCCTAGTTTGTACCCTGCAAATACACTACCAACCAAATATGCCTGCTGCAGACTTGATTCTGAAAATGACAATAAAACTACTGTAGCCTTTTACCATCTAGCATGTTCCTTAAATCTCTGTTTGCAACAGGTCATGTAGTTGTAGACTTCTGCAGTTCTTAGTTTTAAACATGCTTCTGACTTTTGAGGAAAAACTGAAGCGAAATCCCTACAGCCACAAGTTAGTTTATGAAGCAACCAACATTTCTAGCATTTAAGAGTGCTGTGACTGATGCATGGGGCTAAAGGTTGATACTGACTTCTGAACATTTCAGGTCAGCAGTAATATATGCTAGTTTTCTTGAAATTACTTTTTGTCCGAAAGCATGAGTGTCTTAAAAAGGAAGAAGCAAGTTCAATTTTTACAATTTTTCCTTTGCTCGGTGTTTAAAGTTGAGCATATATCCTGAGGGTTTGCAACTGTGTATAATCTACGTCTTTTAAAGGAGAGATTGTAATCTAGTCGAAATACGGTCAAGTTTGGCTTCTTGCTTTTTGCAGTAGGTGTGCTGCTGATCACCAAACTATTTATTGGTCGGCCTTTGTAAAACAATACTTTCATGGAAGTTTATGTGCTCTACTGCACAGCCTCTCTGTAATTGTAAAGAAACGTTTTCCATTAATGTGAACTTTAAAGCTAGTTTTCACTTTCTTCAATAATAATAATAAGGAAATCACGGAGGTCAGTGGAAAATCAGATTCATAATGCATGGTGTCTGTCTTTCAGTTTCGTGCTTTAGCCCCAATGTATTACAGAGGGTCAGCAGCAGCCATTATAGTATATGACATCACAAAAGAGGTAAGAAATTTGATCTTGACCCAGCATTACAATTTTTGGGGTTTTTTTGTGTCATGGGCCAATTCTGACTCTTAATTCCTTCTGTTTTGCTTTGGTTTTTTTTCCACATCAGGAAACATTCTCAACGTTAAAGAACTGGGTTAAAGAGCTTCGACAGCATGGACCTCCAAACATTGTTGTAGCTATTGCAGGAAATAAGTGTGATCTTAATGACGTAAGGTAAATAACAGTTGACAGTTATGAGGCTTTCACTTAAGCTCATAGTGCTAAATATTTTAAGATTTCAGAGCAGGTGAAAGGTGCAGAGCCATTTAAGCTGTTTTGCATTAGCATTGTAGTTTCACAAGGGGTCTGAGCTGTTCCTACTGGCAGAAGATTTGGTTAGTCAGCCCTTGGACAGTGTTACCCACTTCATCCCTGTGTTGGTGCGAGTGTATGTGTGACTGGGCAGTAAATCAGGCTGTAAAATGGATCCAGATTAAAACTAAGCATTTAGAAAAAGGAAAACTGGTCCGAGTGTATTTATCTTTCTCACCATGACCGCTTGCTGGCATGACAGAGGTGGGATAGCAGGGTTAGGAATGAGCAGTTTACAGGGAGACAGGATTACCTTTTCTGGTGGCAGTGCCAAGTTACACAAGCCTGAACTGCCTGTGAAACTACAGTGTAATACAAGCTGTTTACCTCGCTTTATAAGAAGTACTCCTGTCAGTCTGTAGCACCTCATTTTGTTAGGAAAAACATCAAGCCTGTTGGAAAGCATTGTGTAGGTTTTTCTGACTTGCTTGTTCAGGTGCCTTCCTTCCCTGCTTAAATATTGGGGTGGAATTGGCTGTGGCTGAAATAGTTGCAGGGAGCGGGAAAAGTTCTTGAGAAACTTTATGAACAGCCAAACTTTCAAGAAGGCATGTACTAAAAACAAAAGAAGTCCTTTTTTATCGATGTCCTGGTTAAATAAGACAAAATTCAGTAAGAAAGTGCGGGCAAACTTCTTGTTTTTAGATTTCATTGGAAAAGGTACCACAGCTGGTGTCTCAAAAGAGACAGATGGTTATGTGTTTTAAGAACCACTGCAGTCAGCTCTTAGTATAGTTTTACAAATCGTTAATATATAGGAGTTATCTAGTGAGCCCGAATAACACTTGTTAGACGTAGCATGTCTCTGGAAGGAAAAATGGCATAAAATTACCTGAAGACCAATATAAGGTATGCAGTATTGTCTCACACGCTTATTTCTTGGTGCTCAGGTGGCATCATAAATCATATAAACACTGGTATTCAAGCTAATGAGCAAGATTCCTTGTACTTTAGTCAGAGGCAATATTTGAGTCACTGATGCAAACTCTCTGCTTTTGATATTCTAAGTCCCTTGTTACTGAAAGTAGCCTGTATTTTCTAGAAATTATATGTAAAGTGATACAAAGTATAGTCCGGTCCCCTCTCCACCCATTGGGGTTTGGTTTTTTTGATGTTGTTTAAGGAAACATACGTCATTATCGGCTTGCCTCCTTAAGGGTGCAGAATAACTTTTCCACTTCTTGCCTCTGTTGTTGTCTGCTCAGTCTAAATATATTCCTGTTTATAGCTACATCTTCATGCTTCCTGTAAAGTAAACGCTATACTAGTGATTGGTGCAGTGTTGTGAGATACTTGGTTTTGTAAACAGCTGTAGGAAATCCACTGGATTAGTGGAACTAACGCTTTAGTATCTTTTCAGTACATCTAAAACTGTTGTTTGTGTGAAGATTAAAGCACCCCCTAAAGATTGATTGCAGACCTACACTTAGAGCACTCAAGAAACAAACTCCACACTGATGTTGTCAGATGGATTAAGGCCTCCTTTAGTTTATGACTGTGCTGCAGTGATGCTCATACCTCAAGACAGGGAGACAGTGTAGAGTAAAGAATAAGCATCAGCTTCAGGATGAGGGAGCAGTGTGATCCCAGACAGGTAAAATACAAAATACTCACTTAATGAGACACTTAAAAGCTTAATATATCCCTTAAGATTTTGAATGATGTGTTTGGGTTGGGTTTTTTTTGCATTCACAGTTTGGGTTTTTTTTGCTTTGTTTTTCCAGAGAAGTCATGGAAAAAGATGCTAAAGACTATGCAGATTCCATTCATGCAATATTTGTAGAGACAAGTGCGAAAAATGCAATAAACATTAATGAACTCTTTATAGAAATTAGTAAGTATTTAAACAGTTAATGTGTTTTCTTCTAAAGGATGGTCAAGTAGAAATTTGATTACTGTATTAGTTTTTGTGATACGTAGGTGAGAATGTACTGACTTAAATTTGTTACAATCAGACATGAATACAAACTGCAAAATAAGCTGTATAATTTTTGGTCATCTAACGACCTCTAAATATTCCTTCTAGAGATTTTAAGCCTTGTGTGATGCTGCTGGATAAATAGCAAGCAGGGCACTCATGTCAGAAGTCAGTGTCATCTTACCGTATTTGTTATTGAATGTTTCAATTGGTACTTCCAATGTTACGGAAGGGAAAGGAAATGGCGTGAGGAAGATCCAAACTTTATACAGACGAGAAAAGGAATTAAGTTATCACTCTTAGTGTTTGTACTTATTCTAAAACAGTGCAGTTTCAAAAATAAAAGAATTAATAAATGCCAGGTTACTGCACGGGAAACAGCAATGATTGTGTGTAAATTTTGTACAAGTATTTTTGTGATACCTTGGGTTTTTTTAATTAAATTGCAGGTCTTTTGTGTCTCATTCATTGTGGGGACAACAATGACATTTTTTTGTGTGAATGAAAAGCTGACAGTATTCCTAAGTGAATTCCATGCAATATTATTTGCAGGATACGTTTCAGGCAGCAGCACCAATGTGCAGGTGTGTCAGCCTGCGTGTGAAAAGAGGACAAACAGCAATCCATTTGTATGTCTGTGCACTGCAGCTTAGCTTTGGATAACCACAGAAACATTAGACTTAAGGGGAAAAAAAATACGTCCTTATAAGCAGTTGAATATATTGACGCTGATGGAAAAAGTATGTGTTGTAGATTAGCTTCCTTGATTTACTGACTTAACAGTTGCTCTCTAAAATCGATCTTGAATAAACTATAGGAAAAAAATCATAAATCCTCCTCAGAAAAGACTAGTCAACCAGGAATAGTCAATTTTGAAGACTGATTAGATGACTAAAGCAGCTATCTTTATGAGCACTTCTGTGCTAAGCCGAATGCAGGTGATCTGCTGTGGAAATACATACCAAGATGGTAGTTCTCAATGAAGATGTTCCAGATGGTACTGCATCCTGCAGAGTATATTCTCTGGGTGCTTTTATAGTTTAGCTGTCCAAGTCTAGATTAGCCTGAAGTGTAAACGCAGCAAAACTAGCTTAAAACTGCCTCTACTCTTTGTGGAACCCTTCCTCGTACAGACATAGTATAGACTGTTAACTGCCATCCTTCTGTTATGCAGGAATGTCATCGTTAATGATGTATGACTAATTGAAGACACATTTTTATACACAAAACGTACACTGAATGCTTAGAATTAGTTTCAAGTATAGTGTTTGCTATAATCTCTTTTCCTGCCTCCTTGTAGGTCGCAGAATTCCATCAACTGACACCAACCCCCCGTCTAGTGGTAAGGGCTTCAAACTTAGAAGACAGCCATCGGTGACAAAGCGCAGCTGCTGTTGACTGATCCCTTAGAAAATCAGACTTGTTTATACAGTAGGTGGTCTTGGAAGTTAATAGTTCACGTTGGGTTTATATTATCAGTCTTAGATCTTTATCTGCTGGTGTTCGTACACCCAAGGTCTCACAAAAATGGACCGTTTCATCTGACATCTGTACACTCGCAGAAAAGACTGCAATCGGAATGTCAGCCTGTTTACTTATAAAAAGTGTAGTATCTCTTCTTTCAAAGGGAATCCATCATCACTTTTTTGGCCTTGCTTGAAAGGAAGGTGACTATATGGATGGTAGAGCTGAACTGTTTAATAGTTTTGTAATCAAGATTTTAGGGGTTTTTTTTTTGTAAAAAGGGAAATGAGCACTTTTGTGGGACTTTAGGGGTGGGAGGAGTCTGGAAGTTAGATGTCATTTCTTCCTTTTCTTCAGTGAGCCTTATTTTAAATTTAATTGTAGCTAATCCAAAGTATATGATGGGACAGTTGATGTGAGGTGGCTACAGAATAAGCAACTGAAGACAAATAATAGGCAAATCAGTCCATCCAGTCCCCAAATCCCATTTGCACTTTTTATTTAAAGATAATATGCGCCGGGGGTGGGGACACAAGCAACAGATATTAAACCAGACAATCTTTTTCTCATGCTGACTTTAATCACTTTAAGGCAAACTGATAAGCTTATATGCATCTTTTTGTTCCTACAGGTTTTTTAATATTAAGGTGTTGGTTGAAGAAAACCTAGTGTAGTTCTGACTAAATTAAGTGGTTACTGACTAAAAACAAATGCTGTAAACAGATGCTGCCAGTGGTTCTGATAAGACCTAAAAGTTTTTGAGGAAAGCTTTTAATCGCTTGGCACGTGTAAAGTGTTCATATTATATTTATGAGACAAGTGTTTAAAGTATTATAAATTATGTAAAAACAGTAAAAAATAATGCAATCTTATACGCTCCTTCCATTCCACGCCTATGGATAAACTCTTGGGGAATGTCCATCAGGTTTTTTCCTGTGTTTTAGGTATTGTCACTGTGAGTTCATCCAGAGGCAGACTGAAATTCTTTCATTTTCAACCACATTTGAAAGGGCCAATAGAGAGTGCTGTTGGTGAGGTCTGTCTGTTGAATAAGTTTTCATCTGTGATGCACCCAGTCTTTCCCGGTTTGGGCACAAAAATACAATAGGAAGTAACTTTAAGACGTGGTAATGTAGATCGTTACCTCTTGGCTCCTGGGCTTTTTCATCTGTGAGGGTTTTTAGCAAATCAGTGTTTAGCTTATTCTGTATTAGTTTTACTATGCTTTCGATTAAACTATAGGTTGACCATACCCATTTGTGCTATTTTATTTATTTTTACTCTTTGTTTCCTACCAGCACTAGGGAGAAACTCTATACTTTTGAAGAAAAAGAGCTCAATAGACTTGAATATATACTAAAATACGCTGTTTAGCTGTAGTATCAAAATTAGGTCATGTTGATGATGCTTATTCTTTGTTTTTAATCTGGTTTTCTATCATCTCAAGTATATTCTTTGAAGGAAATGTGGAAACGTTTGTAAGAAATGGAAGGACTTGTACTTCAGATTACTTTATATTCGTGAACACTCTCGTAGAGCTGTTCTGGAGCAGTGAGATTTTTTTGAATGGGTCGGTATGTTTTAATGAAATTTGGTGACTGCATTCTTATCATGCCTTTTACTTACCCTGCATTCTCAATCATGCTTTCTCTGCCACAGTTGTAGAGGCTACATGCTTATAGAGAGCCCAAGAAGTAAATCTTCATCAAGCGAAGGCTGTTTGAAGTCCCTTTGAAACATTGGTCCTCATGGCATCTCATAGTAGAGACAGATACGTGTTTGGTGTTCAGCCTGATGTAGGATGCATTGTTTTCTGTCACTCAAAAGCAAATAAATTATGAACAGAAAACTTTAGTACTGCTACAAAATGCTTGATGGAAATTTAATTAATAAAGAAAGAGCAGAGTAAGCTTGCTCTTGGGCACATTTTTAATTATGAAAAAGCAGGTTAACAATTAAATGTAGAACTTTCACAGTGGTAGTCATGGAAATCCCTAATTTCTTTGAAATATCTCAATTCTTACTCCCGGCAAATTTTTAAAAAACAAATTGTGTGGTTATCTAATTCAACTAGGTTTTTAAAACATTTTGTGTTCACAGTGCTTCAGAAGTCTAGTCTATACCAAGATACCAGGTGTCAGACAGAAAGTACCGCTGTTATTAAAGTTGGTTAGTAATAAATCTGGAAATTCTTGAACTGTGAAAGATCATAGTAGGAGAAGGAAAGTCTCAGATACTGGGAATATATTTCAGGTAGATTAGCAGAAAAAGGAATTTCAGACTTTCTAAATTATAGTTATTGCCTGTTACCATGTGGTAAAAATGGAGTTTAAATCTGTTTGGGTTTTTTTTTCAGTGAAATAATGAAAATGGTTTATTAGTATTTATCCAAAATTTATTGACTTGAGAAGAAAATACTGCACTCTAGGCAAGACGGAGAGCTAGGCTAGTATTGCAATTGTTGTAGTGTTCTCCAGTCAGGGGAGAGATCCATACATCTTAGCAAATCTTTATGAACTGCTTTCTGATCTGTCCTCACTTCTTTGCTGTACATCAAAAGTAGACTTTAAAAACAAAACAACCAAAGAAAACCCACCCCGAAACACTAAAGAAGTAGCAACAATATGGCCCTTCTCACATGTAGCTAAGTCTTAGTGCCTCAGACTCCTTTTATTTTGTTCCCAGTCTGAGTGGAATGCCAGCAAACTTCATATCCTTTTTGCAGGTCTGATCTTGAATTACTGCAGTTAATGAAAACATGGAAATAGCCAGTGTTTCAGATTGTCCAAACTACAAACGCTGACATGGGGCTGCTTTTTAACACATGCCTATTTAAAATGACAGACTGTTGATCTAAGTTCTTTTTAGCCAAGATAACTGTTTATTGATCAGTTGTCCCTAGCTGCAAGCCGGAATGCAGTCTTCCCTGGATGAGATGCACATGTTCATTGTTTTATTTTTGTTGGAGAAAAATGGTTTCTTCTGTATTAATTTGTTAGGCCATCTGCTTTCATCTTGCACTAGGCTTGCTGAAATTGATTATATTTTGTCCTAACATAGCTTCTCTATTTGGAGATACATTAGCCTTTGAGTGTTTGGAGTGCTGATTATCAACCGTTCCAGCTAAATTTTTAATAACTTTTTTCTGTTGTTGAGAAAGCTCAGGACTGAAGTTTTATTCTGCTATGCCTTTCTGTTTAATGAATGGAGCTCACCATAGAGACTAGATTTTCAGATACTCTCACAGGGAATTAATTGCTGCCAAACAAGTTTGGAAGGGTAAAGTATCATATATGTAAAAATGTAACGAGGTGCATGTCATGTCATTGATCCAGAGCATTTTTAACTGAAAAAAATATGACTATTTCAACTTCTAAACAACACCAGTTCTTTCCCACAAAAGTTACAAATTTGTGCAAAGATATAATTCGATAAATGTTTAGTTCTTAAGCTTTGAAGCAACTTAAATGTGTTCCCCAAGTTTTGGAGGTGTCTTCATCCTACCCTCTAAATTACAATTCTCTCAGCTGACTTGTTGAGTCAGGCTCCTGATCCGTGCTGTAGGTAGTTTTGTAGTATATTTTATATACATGCTGAGAACGGGCATACTAAATGCCTCAGTAGTTGAAATCTGGAAGCCCATATTTAATAACAGAAGCATCTAGTGGTCAAACTACTGAAAATTGTTCTAGGCGCTTTGAAAAGTTCCGAGGCAATTCTAACAACTTTTGCTGTTGCCAAGAAGGTGAAGACTTTGTTTATGTTAGTAGATCCATGTTGCAACAAACCAAATGATTGCACTTCAAATCCCCACTGACGTCAGTGAGACCCTTCCTTTAAGTGCTACAGGATCAGACAGTTAATAGTTCAGGGGGCGTTTTACGTAGACTTGAGTCTTTGATGCATTGGTGTACTAATACCAATTTAATGCTACCAGCCCGCTCAAGAATGGTTATTTACGTGCTTGGGAAGAGAGGAAGAGGAGAGGAGACAATGCCTAATTACTAATTTGGAAGTCTTGATCTTTCAACCTGGTTGAGAGGCGTGGGATTCATTGGGAGCTGTCTACATTCATGGTTAAAGCTTCATTTTAGTTGTCAAAAAATAATTCAGGCTGAATATCACAAGTGGTTTAAAAGTTGGACTCAGCAAGATTTTTGTTACAACGTTAATCCTAAATTATTCTTCAACGTTAGTGTTAATTTCCAGTGTAACATGTTGAGTATTAGTTGGAATAGGAAGCTTTAGCAGTGGTGGTTGAATTACTTGTGAAGCAGCCTTTGGTGTTCATAAAGGATGGCGTAGTCTATTTGCGGTGTGCTGTGTCAGCAATCTGCAAAGACTGTCTTGGGAATTGATGGTGTACAGGACAGAAGCTGTCTGAACTGTGTAGCTAGACATCCTGTAGTGAACCTCACTTACAAGCAGCGGTAGCTACATAGAAGAAGAAAAAAAACCATCTCAAACATGAGGAGAGCCTGAATGATTCACTGACTTAAACTTCTACACTGCCTATTCATTTTCTGAAAAGCTTCATGGATGTTTCTTAAACACTTTAAACCTCTAAAAAAAGAGGCGTTTCTGTTCATGGACATGAGAGAAGGACAAACTTTCTTAACTTTTTTAGCAGGAAGTTGTTTTACAGTGACCTGAGACTGTATGCCACAAAAGAGTTACTTGAAGCAGGAGAATTGTGTGCTTGGAATTAAGCTTCTAAAAAATCTGCACAAAATTCTCTAAAGAAAATGGTTAAAATGTTATGTTCAGAACACGTTCCTAGTAATAGACCAATATGTGACAGAAGATTTATAGGAATAAGATGTTGGTGTGAATTGCCAATCTAAGATAGAAATACAGGTTCTAGTATAATAAAAAGTCCTGTCAGCTGTCCTTTTCAGAGTTGGATGGCTCTGGCTTGTCAAAAGAAATGGGCTTGAAGCCACATCATCTTTGTTTCTCATACAAGAATTCAGGTGCCCAAACATATTTCCCTAAAATTATTAGGCCTTCTGACACCAATGTTTTTTTCTGAAAAATCCCTTCTGATATTTTGGAAGTCTCAAAAATTTGAATGCAAACCCTTTCTTGTTAGCTAGAATCAAAAATGCTTGATTTGGAAAAATCAAACAAGCATCACCAAGCTTTATCTATAAAGTATCACAGATAACACATCTTTCAAGGGATATACAACTATCCTGAAAGCCAGGAGTACTTGCTGATGGCCTTAGTCTCTGATACGTCAAAATGATCCTAGGGGCAGCATTTTCCTCCTTCCCCCTCCCATTTCCCCCCACCCAGCCCATAATTTTTAACGCAGTGTTGTCAGAGTGTACATGCTATAAACAGCTATTTAGAAATACTTAGAAAAGTGATAGAGGCTTAGAGTTATTTGGTGCTTCCTATTTTACATGGAAAATCAAGACAGTAAGATGATTTGTCTCCCTAAAAATTGGGACAGCATTTGCTGAAACCGCTCTCATTCTAGAATAAAGTCGTCTTAGAAGAAACAATTTTGCTTTTCCCATCATCATCCTGCAAGTTGGGGTTCTTAAATTTTTACTTAAACACTAACAATGAATTTTATCCAAGGAGCTGATTATCTTTGTAAAGGTACTCGTCTGTTAAGGAGGCTGGGCTTTTCTTTGCTTCGTTTCTGTTAATGTTTTCATGTATGTATTATTGAACAAACCAATTGCTACTTCTTTTTCCAATGTTGAAGGATACACACCACTCTTCCTGTCATGCTCCTCATCTGTGCGAGTGTGATACCCCATCCAGCTGTTGCACTGGGGTGTGCTGTAACTCTGGCACCTAGATAGATTCACTGCTATGATCTTGCCTCACTTTTACTCATGTTACAGTATGTGTTTTCTATTAAATCCATTATGTTTTCTTGACAATTTGTTCTTTGTTTCCTTATGGGATTTAGCCAAGAGTAGGTGGCAAGTGTCTTTTTCGTCTTAAGGGTTCTAGAAGTATCTGTCACAGTGGCAAATATTTGTAAACAAAATGGTAATTCATTAGTACAGCCTTATGAAACTGTTATGAAAACAGCAGCTGAGACAACGTACCGCTGCTGTAGTGTACCACGTAACAAAGGCTGAAAGCAATTCACCTGTGGGAGCAAATCACTGTACGGCTCTAGTAACACAATGTAAGCACTTCTTATTTTAACTTCCTTTTTTGTACTTCCTATTTCTGAATATTGTGTATCTGACATGGAAATTGTGACACAGTGAATTGATTTAAGACACAGAAAGGGATCGCATTTCTGTAGCAGGAAGACACTTAAGACTTCCTGGCAGTCTTCCCCCTTGTGCCCCCCCACCCTCAGTACAATGAAGAAAAAAAAAAAAATCATTCCGAATGTTTCTTCTAAACAAGAAACTTCGCATTTGTGTATTCAGGGCACAAAAATAACCTGATACGCATATAGGTCTTGCAGTGTAATAAACGTTTGCTTGTAAAATTAAGCATGAAGGTTAACCTTTGTATCAGCAATTCTTGTCCCTCTTAAGAACGTTATGCCTTTTCATTATAGGATCAGGTTAACCTGTTACAAAGGTTGAAAGGTCTGTGCCTTCTTACTGTAGTATCTCTTACTAAAACAAGCCGCTCAAAGTTACAGAGCATTCGCAGCACTGTAAACTGCACAAATATACAGCCATTGCTTCACTGCATGACACGTAGGCAGATTACTCGTGATGAAATACTGTAGTGATGAGTTCCCAAGCTTATGAATGTTTTTGAGACTTTTTTTAGTCTTCTCTTGGGCTGGTCCTGAGAGCGTGTACAGGTTTGTCTGTATTGTTGGTTTGTAGATGCTAATGAGGAAAACCAGGCTTTTGTTCTCTCCTTTTCGTTTGAATTGTTACACTCCCATATAGTGCGTAGAATGCAAATACAGAAATGTTGATCTGGCATAATGTAAACAGCCTTTTCAGCTTAAGCATTCATAATAAACTTTTATAGTGTAATACCATGGCTAAATCACTACCAGTCTAATGTATTGTGCAAAAAAAAAAAAAAAAGGTGTAAACATTTTATTAATAAAAAAGCTTTGTTTATAAATGTGCTGGCTTTGTTTATAAATGGTTCCAAAATTCTTAACATCTTAAAAAATAGTCTCTAGAGTAATAGAATTACAGAAGAGGAATGCAAGCAGAAGTGAACCAAAGACGATTCGCATAGCTGTTTTCCAGAAGTACCGAGTGCTGGTCGTTCAGAAGCTGTAGCTCTTTCCTGGTTGATGTATGCACAGGCGAAGGCAGAAGAGGGACTTGCACAAAGGAGGGATGGGGGAAAAGAGCAGAAAGAATGCAGCTTTTGTGGAACGCTTCCTTCCTCTGCAGCATGGTGTCTGAGGAGCTGCAGGCCACACACAGCTCGGCAGCCAGCGCGAGGCCTGACGGATTCCACCAGGGTCAAGTTATTTAATACATTGCTTTTTGCTTAGACTGCACGAAATGTAAAATTCTTGACTGCTTAGGCCAGGTTTCTGTCAATCAAAACTGTAGAGTGCTTTTAATATCTGCACAGTGTTGGGGGGTCCTGTCATGCTGGGAAGGGATCCTTTCTTACTTGTTAATACAGCCAGCTGGTTGGCAGCTTGCTTTGTTTAAACCACCGCTTTGGTGGCTATGGAGGGCACAAAAATAGGGAGGTGGCTACAGTTATGTGACGCTTAAAAGATGTAGTTTTCTTGTTGCAATGTGTGATGCAAGTCTAACATGTTCAGTTAATAGCAGCCTTCAAAAGCATAAATAAGCAAAAAAACAAGTCCTGTTTCTGATGGTGCTGTTCCACCTGCAAATGTTGGTACAAGTTTCTACTAAGCAAATGGCTACGGTTTATGTGCAGAAAACACATACTGTCATCTTTTTAACAGAGACCTGGAATAACTTACTGTTCAGTACCTGCTGGTTTTAAGTTATCCTCTTGGATGTGTGTAAACTGCTTTTGGAGAGTGTCAGGTAGGTTTGTGTAAGGGGGTGCGAATGTGCATCGGAGAGAGCAAAAGAACAGTAAATGCAAGAAATGTGCTAGAATAGAGAGAAAAATAAGTTTACATGTGTTTGCATAGGGAATATAGATAACTAAATGCAAACCACCCAATATGTGGACACACAATATGAGATGATGTTTTACTTGGATCAAGTCTTTCATAGCTTTTAAGGTAAGAGTTTTGTAATAGATGAAAGTGTTCTTTAAATTGTCCCAGTATGAAGCTTACAGATGCTCCTCAGAGTTTCCCTGTAGTGTTCATCCCTGTTTTCTCCTGTTAACCAAAAACCCGCTTTGGCAACACGTTGCCTTCTAGTCTTGTCATGGCTGAATTGTTAATAAAGTGAGGGTTGGTTTGTGTAATTGATAAGGACGTAGTATTCCACATGGCCTTCGTGCATGCCCATTTCAATGAATCTGATCTGCACGATATTAAA
The DNA here is from genome assembly GCA_013396915.1 of Stercorarius parasiticus. NCBI lineage: Eukaryota > Metazoa > Chordata > Aves > Charadriiformes > Stercorariidae > Stercorarius > Stercorarius parasiticus. The sequence goes on along the minus strand of VWZL01001006.1, from coordinate 1,414,588 downwards.
TGTACGCACATTATTTACCTACAGTAAAAACCTGACAACCTACATTCGTTAGACTTCAGAAATTTTCAACTTAAACAACGCTGTGCTTTATAAAAACTTCAGCCTGAATGAAAATGTGGGCGAGTCCTTCACATCCAAGCAGGTAAGTTCAGAGCGGCCACTTGCAGGAAGGTGCTACAATTTGGCAAACCCTTTAGGATGTGGATCATCAAATGCTTACGGGTGTCCTTTGCACTACTTTCAGGAACACTAGAACTTGGAAAGGTCTGGGCAGCAACACTGAACAGTTGTTTACTGTAGGGGTTTTTATTATGTATAAGTTTCCTCTGTCTTATTCCTCACTGTTAGTTTCCAATTAACTCACAGATATGTATAAAGCTCATCTTTTCTAATTAGCAGGCTGAGAACGTCTAGCTGTTTATAAAAATAAAACCTAAGAGATTATGTGAAAGAAGACAACCTCTCCAGAATATCTGCCAGAGAGCTCTACTCCAAAGTGTAAGTGAACTCAATTCTTGCCTGATTTGAGATCTAGTAAAATGTTATGACATAATCCATAGTTTAGGCTATAAATTAAACTCCCACAAGCCAAATAAGCCAAGAACATCCGAGGCTCCAAATTTAATTAACTAAGCAAAGTAGAATAGCAGGGACCTGGAAAAGAAAATGCACCCCTTTATGACATTGTGTGACCATCTTTTCTCCAACAGAGGAGGAATTTAAGAACAGCAGTATGTTATTTGAGCGTGTTGCTGTATGTTGCTGAAGCTTCTAAAAAGGACCCCCGATCTGTTGGCTAGGAGTTGGCAGGTTTCACTGGCATTATGCAAAGCCAAGAGTTATACTAAACAGATACAGGGGTTTGGTTTGTTTTGGCATGGAATGAAAGACATCTCCTAATAAAACTAAAAGATGAAACAGGGTCTGAGGTGGTTATGCAGATGAGCTGAAAAGGGGATTGTGGCGGTGAGGGGCGGTTCAAGGGCTGAGCTGCGGTGTGGAACTGCAGCTGGGCACAGGGCACTGAACGCTGCCAGCGCCTGGAGTGGTGACAGGTAATGTACACCTCCACCACTTGCCACTGCTTTTATTGCCAGAAGTGAGAACAACCCTCTTGGTACAAATCCCAGATCTTTTTAGCTACCTTATGCTTTTTTGGCCATTATGAAGTAAAACCACATTCATGATACAAAGAACTTGGGTGGAGGTGAGAGACACTGCATCACACAGATTGTATTGGTGTGATAAAATGAATTTTCACAATGTTTTACCATATTTTTATTCACCTCTTGCCTGTTGGGACTTAACTGTATGCTCCGACTTGCTGTTGTTTGGAAGTTGATCAGTATCGATACACCTGCTTTTTATCTCTGCAAATGGCATCTCCTCCCAAGGTCCTGCACGTCTAAAGTCCTGTTGGCAAATTATTAATTTGTGGTGTATGTAAATTACCAGTTTTTAAGACCAGCACATTTCTGCTGGTGACATGGGTGTCCTGGCCTCCTGCCTTATTGTTACCCCTGTCTGAATGTGACAGGTTACAGCAACGCTTCATCAAGTCTTATGAACTTCTGGACTGCTTAAAAGAACAACCTGTAAATTTTTAAATGCTTTTTTAAATATATTTGGGATAAAAAAAAAAAACGAACAAACCAAGCCACCCAAACCAAACAAACGACAACACAAACCCCTAAGCCCCACGACAACAAAAACCCGCCCCAAACCACCACCACAAGCTCAAAGCAGGCAACCAGGAACTCTGGCGGCAGTTTACTTCAGAAAGGGGCGGGAGGATGTCTTAAAAATGACGAAGATGAGCTGAAAGTCTGGTTTTTATCCTAAAGGCTCAGCCCTCCCCGCAGCGCGGTGCCAGTTACCGGCCGGCGGCCGGCGCGCCCGGGCCCCGCGGCGGCGGCTGCGGCCCGGCGGGGTTA
>VWZL01001006.1:1369269-1412041 GCA_013396915.1 Stercorarius parasiticus | reverse complement strand
CCCGGGCCTGGCCGCCGCACCGGGCATCGCCCGGCGGGTTCTCCGCGCCGGTACTGTCACCCCGCGGTCAGGACAGCCCGTTCGGATCGGTCTGTGGCGACGGCTCTGCCTGCGCGAAAGCCCGGCCTTTCCTGAAATAAAAACCTTGACTGGGTTTGCATTTTTGCTAGCGTTGAAATGCCTGTCTTGTAACCTGACAGACAGTGCTGCTGTAATACAATATTCAGGGATTACAAATAAGCATTCAGCAAGTTCATTTATGCTACCAGAGTCAGAGGTGCTTTACAGCTTCGTTTGAATCTCTAGCAAATATGCTTTTTTTAAAAAGTAGTGATTAACTTATCGGCTTTTGGTAAAAATAATACTCCTTTAAAAAGCTTTCATCTGCATTTTCAAATGTAGGGGAAGTCTTTACCTGTTTTTATTAGTAAATATGTTAGAAGTAATAATAGAAAGTGGGTTTATCAAAAAGCATGGTAATAAACACAGGGTGGAATGAATATATCTTTGTTCCAACTGAAGTATTTGCATGTTGTTATGGCAGCAGTATCAAACATGCTTAAGAAGGAAACTATTGTTGTTTTAACATTCTTTATGTTAAGTATGATTAGATGAAAACCAGCTCTTGTTCTGAATAATGCTGCTTTCAACAAGGAAGCGAACCCAAACTCAGGTGGGCAAAAAGTGGGGCCTTAATTGGCACTTACTTGCCAATGAGACATAATTGGGATTCAGGCTTTGTGATTCTTTTCACTTCATCACAGGTAGGTATAAACGCAGCCAAACACTGCTTTTTGTTGAAATAAAGGTAATTTGTCAGGCTGCCTGTCCTTCAGTTGAGGTTCTGGGCTAAATAATCAGCAACGGTTGGAAGGTAAAGCAACTAGCCATAGAGATTTTGGTTGCCAAATCTTTAGCCAGCAATGTATATTCCTTATAACGTAATATATTACTTGGCTAACTGCAGCTAATAAATGGCTTAGTTCAAAAGCGTGCTTAAATATTAATGTTTGAACAGACTTAATGCTATGGATAGCATTCGTGTGCCTTGGCAATAAATTCTGTCTGACAGCCCTTTCTAACAAGCAGTGCTGACCGCCGTCCTTCGTTCAGGAGAGGCCAATTGCAAGCATTCATGAAGTAAATTCTGCTCTAAATCCTTCTTGTCCTACTGGTTTTGTGATGGCATATTGCCTGGTAATATGGCAGTAATGATTTTCTCACCTTTGTAAATAGTTGTATTTATTTCCAGAGTGTTGCTTTGCACCGTAGGAGTAGATGGGAACTGACAGAGGTCAGCAGTGCTGCGAGCTGGTACAGTCGCGCTTCCTCACTGGTCTGCGCCGAGAGATCTGATGGTTAATGTAGGGCAGCAATGTCAGTGAGGTAGGACTGTAAACCAAGTTTCACAAACGCTGGAAATGGATAAAGGTCTTAGTCAAAATGCAGACAGGTAGAAAAAGCAGAAGACAGTTAGCTCTGCTGCTGTTAAGGTGCTCTGTATAGTTCTTAAATGTAAAATCTAGAGGGAGGTATGATGTTTGCAAAACGATGTGGGGAGTAAGATACCAAAGCGAGGGTTTCCCAGTCACTGGGGAGTTACAGCTATCTCTCTCTTAGCCAGCACTTTTGCTTGTAAAGGATTTGAAGGCCTTTTTTAAGAAGCTTTTGCATCCCCTTGGTCTGCAGTGAATCTTTTGAATTTGTTTGGCTCTCTGTTTCAAAATACTTGCGTTTGTGACTTGTTTGCAAAAATATCAAAGGAGTTTTTCATGCTGGAATTTTTTTTCGCAGCATGTGAACATGAGCAGGGGTTGTCTTTCCTCCCCGCCTCGCATCTCCCACAGCATAACACACATGCTCCAAAATAGCATCAGCGTGTGCTGTGCTGAATCGCAGCTGTGCGTGGTGGGAGGCAGGACGCTGTCCTCTGGCCAGCGCCGGAGGTGCCCGTTTCCGTGCCCTGGCCTTTGATGCCACGTGAAATAGGAGCTGTGCTGTCCTGCCGCTGCTTCCCCTGCTTCTTGGTTGGTGTAGACGTGCAGCCTAGGTGAGAAAGCGTCCAACTGAAGGCTTACTGTTCAGACTTCATTGTCAATGAATGGTGAAAAAGACTGTTGTTATACATGGCAAGGTTTCCATTTATGTTTCCTTTTTCTTTTTTTTCTTCTTAAATCTAGGCAATAGCATTTAACAGTCTGCCAAGCATTAGTTAATTATGATATTCAAGGGCCTGACTTTAGGAATTACAAAACTTAAACTTACACAAGGATGTGTAATCCTGGCCCCTGTTGTCAGGTGTGTTTTGCCACAGCTGTTATTTGCAGTGCCACCCTTGTGCAGTGGGGCACCGCCTCCTGCACGTCGCAGGATGGCTACCCAGGGAGGCGGGGGTGTCATTTCAGCATAGTGTGGCTCTCTGGAATAAAGATCATTTGTTTGATGTCAGCAAGTAAGATTTTGTAAGAATATCATTTATTTCAGAACTTGCCTGGGTTTTTAGGTGTTTGAAATGCTTCTGCATTCTTTGCAGGTGCAGAGTGCCAGGGGAGTGGCGTTTGGTAGGGGACAGGCACCGAAGTAAAGGTGGCGTAGGCTGAGGTGCATTTCAGCAGTGTCTTTAGGGGTTTGCTCCAGGTTAGGTGGACTTATGACTCAGCACTCCGTGGCCATGCTCCCCGAGCGGCAAACAGCAGAACTGCCAAGGCAGCATCCCTGCCTCGCATCGCGGGGTAAGGGGCTGCTGGTGGGAAACGCTGTCCCTGCTCCCAGTCCGTGATTCTGCACCTGCGCCTATGCGGTATGCCGCTGTGTAACTTCACTTTCTGCAAAGGGCGCAGGAATAAGCCAGAATAGCCAATTCTCTCCATCCTCGATAGTCCTGCTCCCGCCTGGTGAGCCCTGCAGAGCCCTTCCCTCGCTGTCCATCACCGGCTCCAGCGCAGCCTCGGCCCAGGCAGATGTGCTCAGTCCGGCCATATCCCTGCAGCGCTGCGAGCAAGGTGTTTAGTGTTTAGCCCCGGTCCCCGTGCAGCTTGTGTAACCTGCATTATTGTGGTGAGGTGGCTGCCGCTCCCAAATAAGATAGTTTGAGCTCCTTTGGGTAGGTCTTCGTAAACTGTAGTCAGATCTGTGCAAACCCTTCTGTATCTGATGTGAATATCGTGGTCTTACCAGATACCAGGCTGAGGCTCATCAACAGTTCATTAACATTTGGGAGGTAAGATTAGTCTTTACTGAACCTGCAGTTGTCAGGTCTCAGAGGTTACGGGCTTAGTTGGACACTGCGACTAAACTATACAGTTACATCTCTGTCCCTGACATGACCTGTCAGTAGCGACTGAGGCGCTCCCACACTGGGGGGATTCACTCTGTCCTCATTCTGTTCCCTCTTGGATAAATAGGGATTTCTAGTCATTGCCACTGGAACAGCCTGTGTTGAAGAATGTAAAATACGGTTTTGTGAGAAGTTGCCTGTTTAGTGTAATTAACTTGCATCTTTTAAGCTGAAAGCTTACATGCTGTTTTCTTCAAACTACTAGAGCCCTCCTGGTATTCGCAGCATAATGCAGTCAGTACTAGGGTTTCTTTACTCTTTGAAGGCTGCTGTGCTGATGGCTATCTGCCTTTCTGCTGGAAAATGTACCAGTCCATGCTTCCCTTTTCTGGCCTGATTCCTAGCGGAATCATTGTTACTACATTAAATACGAGTAAACCTTCACATCTCTCTATGTATTTGAGTTTGATTATCAAGTTATACACTTAAAAAGAGGACATAGTATTTAAATAACAGGCAGTCTTCCTAAATCAAAACAAATCTAAGTATGTAGCACAACTGTCAAACAAAATTAATCATTTTCTGGTGACACTTAAGTATTTGCAGTTCGTGTTATGCTTGCTGTTCTTGCAACTTAGCTAAAATCAATAGCTTATTCTAACTATTAAGTGTTCATTATAGTTGTATGGACTTGCTGCATCTCGCTGAATTATTCTAATTTCACGTGCACGATTAGTTTTATAATTGCTTCATCACTTTGCATCGACTCCTAGCTTCACTTTAAAACAGCAGTGTTCAGAGGAAAAGAACTGGAGATAAAAGCAAGATAGTGATGCATTGTGAGTTTCTCGTGACACATCTCATTTTTTGAAAGGTGGAATAAGTTGAAGATAGTGCTTCTGTTGAGCTTCCTTAATCTGCTCGTGTCCTGTACGCTAGAGATGCGACACTAACTGCTCTACTGGGAAAGACGGGAGGAATTGTACCTGCGGGGGCTAACAGAAATTTGAAACTTTGAATAGGATGGTTAGAGAGTCAAATAGCAATTACTTGAGATGTCTGAGGCAGTCAAGGAGGTTTAGCTGCATTTTCTGTTAAATATAATTAATGTATTTAGGTGTCCCAACGCTATTTCCAAAAATCTCACAATTTGCTTGAAGGCTTTGACCAATGTGGTTTATGGGTTAAGGGCTTTTGAATAATTTTTTACTGCATAGATTTTAAGAATTGCAGTTGAAGCAATGAGCGCTGATTGGATCAAAGTATTACTATTTCAAGGAAGGTCCTAATGCAGTGATAAAATCAGCCTGAACAACTGTTATTTGGTGGTTACTTCTCTTAGGCTTGTGGGATTTTGTAGTTTTAATGGGATCAACTTCTTGCCTTCATTGTAACGCATGGGACACCTACATTCATAATTTCCCATTCCTTGGGAATCTCATGTTTGTGCACCCGTTTTCAGTTCACTTTGAGCTATGGAACCATTGCAATGACACGTGAAAAAGTTTGTCAAGTTTGTTATGTAAAGCTCATCAGGGTGGTGGACTGACGGTCTGATTTGGTTGAGGGATGTGTCCTCTGTTCATGGCTTCAGAAAAGATATCTGGTAACAAATTATATTGAAAACACATATGTAAACGTAAGATAAGAGGTGGCTGTCTTAAGTCCTAGGAGCACAGCTATCGTGCCAAAATAAAGACACGGGTAATGTGTCAGAGTGGGTGCAGGTTCACACAGATGTTTACCAGTAAATTGTATTTACCAGCTGCTACCCTGCACGCCATGAGCAATGTCTTATCACCCATCAAAGAGGAATATAGAGTAGAAATTTGCATAGGAGTTCCTGATAAGTTTCTTTTCATCGGGAATTAAATTATTGCCTTTTTTCCCTCGCTTCGCAGGTTTTATAAATTAAAAACTTATCAGTAGCCACACAATGTTTTAATTCTTTTAAAATAGGTTAGCTACCTTTGAATACAAGGTTGAATTTTGTTTAATTGGACTCTAGTTCAGAATTAGGATTGTAAAAATTAGAGTACAAACCTTGAAATAGTTTGTCAGATCTGTTTTGAAACTCAACTGGAAAAAGGCATCATCGCCATAGCAAATGATCCAACTTTATGAGCTCAGGTCAGCTTACATCTATGAACGTATACCAAGTTTTAAAAGAAGCTTAATTTCTTGTATGCTCCCAGCTCTGGAAGGTATTGATGGCATCACATGAGTTTTGAATCAAATGAGCCACTTCTACATATGTTACGGGGCAATTTTGTCAAAAACTGGGTGACCAAGGGTTTTTTCTTGTTTGTTGCTTTTAGAACGCCTGCAAATGCAGTGCTCTGCCCAGCTGGAGCCAGTGCAGGAACGGGTGGCCCTGGCTAATGCTGCCCACAGTCACACTCATTTTTCTGCTATCCTGTTACCATATTGCTCTTACATTTGCTCCCTGCAGGGAACAACTAATAACTACTGAATACATTTCATAGTTGGTACAATAACAGCCTTTTTACTTTTGCTGTCTGTGTAGTTGGTGGGCTTTGAAAGCTTTATTGATGATTGCAACAGTTTTGTTGGAAAAACTCCAAGCAGATCCTCGCTGATTTAAGTGAGAGTCTGGTTGGGTCAGGAGCCCTTTCCCAGTTAGACCTCTCTCCCCTCTGAAGGAGGGACTGACACTGGTCTGACAGCTCCTGCCACAGCCAGCACCAAAGCCTCCTTTCATTGTCTTCCTCCGTGATGACCAGAGGCAGAAAGGAAGCCTATTTTACATACATACATGAATATTTAAATACCACTTTGTCTAAACAAGGGCCCAGACTTAGGCCAAGTCTCTTCGCCTGGCGTTTGACCCAATATTTATTCAACATATAAACCCTTTCATACCTGCATTGTAGACCAAGGTGTCTGTAGAGACATAGAGGATGTTTTCTGATATGTCTGGGATGTTGTTGAATATAAAACTTGGCCTGCTAGGCGACCTTTCATAAAGAGGGATTTGTGCCATCGGTCTGGAACAGCTGTCACAATCTTGCTGTCATTGAAAATGTATGCAAAGCGAATCACCATTGCCATGTTTAATTCAGTGCAGGATTAAAACGGGCATGGATGGAAGTGATTTGAGTGTTTACACTAGAGAGACAATCCAGACTAAGAGTTGACTGAGTCTATCCTTTCTGTATTATAGCTGTTCTGAAAATTGCTTACTTCGACTGTAATTTTTCTGACCTCAAAAACATTTGTACAAATTGGGTACTGCAGCTGCCTGCAGTACTTTATCCCACATTATTATAAATACTTTATGAAAATAATCTCTTTACTAAACTACTTTCATGTCTAGTTCTCTGAGCTGTAAATGAAGTCCCTCATACCATGGTGCTATGGATTAAAGATTTTATCCTTCTAAATTTAATCCTGTTTTCTTGGTTGACTTCCACAAGGGGTGGAAAAATAGAGAAGGGGGAGGTTTGCCTGGTGATCCGGTTACTTACGATGTGAATTATAGAATTGTGTAGGTGTGGGGCTCGCTATGGAGCCAAATCTTAGGTTTTGCAAACAATTTTAAAGACCTAATTCAAGTTAGTTGTGCTTGCAGAAGGCATGTCAGATGGCTGTGTAATTCTTTAAGGAAAAGAAGAAAGGTGCACTTTTCTGTTTTTCCCATGCCTGCTCCTTTTAATCTGACCAGTTACTTCATCCTTGCTGGTGCTTCTAATGTGTCTCACAAGCAGGAGTCCAGCCCTCCCCTATGCAGTTTCATGTTTGGACTGCCACTGTTGACTGTTTATATTGGCATCTGCTGCTGCTTGTGATCTGTGAATTAACAATATATTTTGCATCTTCTCAAAGTATTTGCATGCATAATTTCCTCTGGTTTGCAAAGTCTCCTCTTCTTGCCTTCCTACGTTTTTACCAGACTAGGAGCAAAGGTGTAAAGGCAGTAAGGTTATTATTTTTTCTTATAGCTTTTTCTTTTTACACTGTGCTTACTGGTGTTACACGGTGGTGCAGATGATGTTTATGGAAGTTTAGGTTTGGAGACTGCAACTTCACGTTGGTATCTTGTTCTGTGCCAGATAGTATAAACTGTCAGGTATTTTTTTTTCATTAGTAAGTTTTCTCACTGCTTCTGACTAAATTTCTGATTTAGTTTTGGTTTGGTGGTTTGTTTTGTTTTTTTTCCCTTTGATTCTGAAAGCACAGTTAATAGGCTAGTTTTCAAGTGGTTCCCCAGAAATGTATCTCGCTAAATGCAGGATTCCTTCCTTATTTTAGCTATAATTAGTTTCTTACTGTCTATTTAAATTTTTTTTTTTAACTTACTAGAAAAGCAACTACTCATTGTGCATCCCAAAATCTCTGATTTTGCTTGTTTCTTCTGGTGTTTGCAATTTATGCGTAGTTTTGCGCTTGAAAATATTTGCTCAGTTGCTATCTAAGTTACACATCAAATTTGTCTATTTTAAGAGTATATACGAGCATAAAATTAGGGTAGTTAAGTTGCTCCTTCCTTACCATTTTAATGTGCATCTGAAATGGAAATTAGCGATGAAATTAGACCAAGAAAAATTACTTCACAAGAAGTATGAGAAAAAGCGTAGTTTGGGCTGGTGATTGAAATCAGGATCCTTCTTCCAGGGAGGTGCTTTACATGGACTTGGGTCTTTGGCAGTGTTTTTGCAGGGAAGCTTGCACATGGTGCTGCGCTCCCACGTCCCCTGGGGGCCTGTGCCTTGTTTGCCAGTCCTTCAGTACCCTCCTGGAGGAGGTTTCTGGCCATAAGGAAATAAGTAGGTCTTGGATTGTGAGCAGGTCTTACTACATCCTGCTTATTGAAGGAGATGTTGCTACTATTCCAGTATCAAAAGAGTGTGCTGCTATTTTCTGGGCTGTTTTCATACCTGGAGAGAGTTGGTACATGCGATATTTGTGAGTGGAGTGAACAAAGTAATAGGATATGTTTGGCATTCGGTTCTAAAAGGAGATGAAAGCACAGTTGAAAGAGAGATGCACCTCTAAAACCTAGCCAACTCTGCTATCAGGCTCTTGTTTACGCAATTGTGTGCAGAAAACCGTTTAAACTTAGGATGTAGAGAAAATATTTCATGATGTGCAATGTTGTTGCTGACGATTGCTGCAACTAATGTTTGGGTGTAATAAAACTCTGAAGAGATCAGTTGGAAAAAACAAATGACACTGGTACCAAAATTATTTGAAGGGTATGTTCTTCCATTTCTCTTGGCAAGCTTGTGTGTGGCCTTACAGTTCTTACAACTGTGAAGTCAAACTGTTAATGATCCTTTGAGGAATAAAAGGTGGCAAAAATTACACGCTAACAGATACCCTGAAAATAGACTTCGGTCTCATATTTGTTTTTTCTCTTTTTTTTTTTCCCATTAAGCATGAGGCATACTCTGGCAAAAATAGTTTGTGCCAAAGTAGGCCAGCAAAGGACCCTGATTAATCCATCCAAATGGAATAATTTACTGCCAGCTTTGCTCCAACTTCGGCACCTGGATCATGTAATTTTGTTGGTTTTCTACATCTTTTTTTTTTCTCTTAGATCATTTTATTGACTACATATTTTTTTAAAAAAATTACTTCACTGTGTCAGCTATTGCATGGGGAGCGATTTGGATGGCACTTCTATTTTTGTAATAGGTTTTTCATGAAGGTGGCTAGTGCTTGACACAGCAGAAGTGGAAGTGACCACTTCCTCCAGTCACTGTGCTTCAAGGGCTCTTTGGGTGAGGGTTGTTGTGGTAAGAGTAGAGAAATGGATTCCTTGGGGGTGGGATTTTCTAGCTACTTCCATGTAAAATCTGAGCCGAGATTGAAAGGTTTATGAATGGTTTATACAAAGATTACGAGAGGCCTAAGTTTTTCTTAAAAATAATTACCAAATTTGGAGTTGTTGTGTCCTCTCAGTGAGTTACTTATGAAATCAGATGTTTATGCAACACAGACACTTCTCATTTCTCATTCTTTGACTTCTTTGATTTCAAAAGTTGCGGATGCTCATTTAATTATGAATGTCTCCAGAGCCAGATAATGATGATTAAAACTTGGCATAAAGTACTTTTTAAAACACCAATCTTCACAAGATTCTCTGTAATTGGATAAGTATTCTCCTGACTTCACAGAGAGGAAAACTGTAAGGGTCCAAACCTGCTTCTGTTTTGGAGTTGCTATCAACTCTTAAGGCTCTTAATAGCAGAAGATCAAGCCCTTAAGTGATTTGTCTAAAGACAAGTAATACGGTGGGAGAGTTTGATTGGATCTTGGGTGTTCTTGATTCCCAGGCACCTGGCTGATAGCTCAAGATGTCTTGCTTGACATTTCAGCTTTTTTCATTTTAGTGTCTGTTTCAAAGGTCACCAACTTTATATATAAAATTTAAAAAGGAGTGTATAGTAGGTCAAGTTCTCCACCTGTTATTGAGCCCTCTTGCTCATAGCTAGTGGTTTTTATTTTGACTATGTCTCTATTGCTGATAGACACCCCCAAAAATAAAATGGGAGAAATTATGGAAATAAAATTAAATCATTTGGTAGTGTCAGAGGCATCGTAAAGGAACTGAGAAACAACTGGGATGTGATGAGAAGAAAAGTTGTAAGTAGAAAGGCTGAAGTGTTCAGATGGTGAGAGTTGTGTGTTGTTGGGTGGTGTGGTTTTGTCGGTGGTGCTCACGCAGCCTTGCCAGGACTCTGCAGCGGGTCGGTACGTGCCAGAGCAGGGTGAGCTGCGTCCCTGGTTTGGGGGCTGACCAGGCTGGTGGGGAGGCCTTGGGGAGCAGGAGCCGGCGTGGTGTGTGCCATGGGGAAGGGACCCCTGCCCTCTGCACTCACAGTGCAGGGTCAGCATAGCTCTTTCTCTGGATGAGTTATTGCTCCGCTTGGACATCTACTAGTCAGGGCACATCAACATGTAGGATATGGGCTCTTGAGAATAGCCACAAAACAGTTCAAGTTGCCTCTCTGCTGTTTTCCACCATCTCCCTTATTAAAGATTCCTTGTTTACCTTTCTATGGCTGATTGATATGTCAGGTGATTAATGACTTTCATCTGACACATGGATGGGATTGAACCATGGTGAAATATGTCCTTCCCTCCTATCATTGCACTCTGCTGCTTTCCACAAGGGAAGTACAAGAGAGGTTGTCTCACTAGAAGCTCTGCTTGTATTTCTGCATGTTCCCAGCATCCTTGCCTTTGGATACGTGTCTGTGGTGCTGATTCCCTCTTTAGGGAAAGATGCTGAAAGTGCATCTGAAACATTCTGGGATTAACATGGGCAGTTTAATGAGAATTTCTTCTTAGTCTTGTTGATGGACAATTGCCAGTTTAACGTGGCTACGATTGTGTCAAGTGCTCCTGCAGTGCTTTTGCTCTGAAAAGCACCAGTTCACTAGATTATTTTTAGGGGATGCCTGTAAACAGATGAGAATTTGTATTAAGTTTAAGCACAGAAAAATTAGGCATGAGCCTTAATTACTTTCAACAGCTATGCCAACACTGCAAGTGTGACTGCTGTGCCTATGCGTTGATGTGCTAGCTTTAACCTACTGAATGCGAGACCTGGTTGCCTTAATTTGGCATAATGCTGTGCAGAAAGATGGAATTTCCGTGATGGCAGTGTCTGAGTGCTGCTTGATCTGGCTGAAAACTGATTCTCCTTTTTTCTCTTCCCCACTGCCCCCTGCCTCGCTCCCTGTCGTGTGAGTGGATTGATTTCCAACGCAGGCAGCTCCGGGCGAGCAGATGAACGCTGCAGGCAGCGCGAGAGGTCCAACCACCTCCCCTTTCAGCAGTGAGACAGACTGATGCAGGAATAAAGCAACCCGTGGCCCAACTAGTGCGTGTAGTTAATTATAAAGATGTAGTAGCACTTGCACATAGAAATCTGCAGAGGGCTGTGCCTGTTTGGCTTGAATGTTCCTGCCCAAGCCTGTGCCATCAAAGCTTTACCTCTGATACCTGCGCTAGCTCCTTTAGCGTGCCAAACAGTGCTACAGCAGTGTTCTAGCTGCATTGAAAGTACCCGTGTATGAGGATTGTTTCTTTGCCATGCTAAAGCACGGAATTTTGGTTAAGGTGGGAATAATTGTATTAAGATTCGGTACAAATGATGTAGCTGTGTAACGTGGTTACTGAGAGTAGCGAGTGGCAAGAAACATACAGCAACTACTGTGCTGATCAAAAAGTTATCAGCCTGGATTTGCTGGTACAATTATGGGCAATTTTTATTGCAATGAGGGGTATTTAAAATTTAAATGGAGTTGACATCATGTTCTTTTGACCTAATTCTCAGGCTTTTGTATTATTACTAAAATGATCTGGGATATTATGACGCAGTACACTGCAGAGTGGCACTCTTAGGAAAGATTGATACAGCACTGGTGTTTGAATAGGAAACGGGGCGTGGCAAATGCTGAGATAATGCTGTGATCTTCAGATGTGAAGGGTTGTATGCGTAGCTCGTGGGTGGAATGCCACAGCTGTAGTTTGAAACTAACCCTGCTGAAAAGTGACCCTATGAAAAACCATGATACCTCTTACTGTTTGTTGTTGCATGAGTATATGAGATGATGTTTCCTTTTCTTGAAGTAGTACTGCTAGTTTGCTTATCACTAGATGGCCAGTTTGCGTTAACACAAGGTGACTTTATTCTAAGTGGCAGGAAAAACTCGTCGAGCCCTTGTGGAATATTCCAAGCTTTGACCGCCAAATTCAATTTACTACATTCTTCCTTCTAGACAGCGTGCTCCCATGACAAACCCATGTCAGAAGATGCATGTACAGACCCTGAGTTTCCCATAACTTTGTACTTGGGATGACACCAGTGGCATTTTTCTCATGATCTTTAAAAACAAGAGAGGAAATTAGTTCTGTATTATTTTTTTTCTTTTTTTAAGAAGTGAGAATTGTCATTCAGGAATTACCCTGCCTTAATATGTTTCACTTGTATTTTTGATTGCTCTTAATATTTCTATATATTATTTTGTTTTGAACATTATGAAATAGAGGTGGTGTTTTTTAGGAGTGTGGCTTCTGTTTGGGCACACAGTAAGAGCCGGTCTTCGCTGCAGGGTCCCAAAGCACCATCCAGATGCACCAATCTGACTGGCTGTAATTGTGCTTACAGCCCGCCTTAGGGGTACAGGCATTATCAGGTGTTGCATGGACTTGTATGAATAGTGCATCTACTTGCAGTGAGGACAAAGGCATTGGAAAGAAGCGTAGAGCATTTTATCCTACTGTATCTGTGGGTATGGTTCCAGAGGTCCTAATGCCTTGCATTGAAAAATGGAGCTCCAGCGTGGATGTGTGTCTCATACAGCTGTTAATACCCACACTAACCTTACCTGCAGCGCTCAAATCCAGAAGTCAGAAAGCAAAGGTGTATCTCCAGTACAGAATTAGCTCATGTTCATCCTGGGATCAGTTCCCCCACATGCCCCAACCTCCCCCCAAATGTCTAACCTAGGCTATAGTAATCCAACAACAGGCTGTCAAGGTTTCATCTCAGCCTGAGGTGACAGTCCGTGGGCCTTACTCTTAAAAGGCAGGCCAACCAAGCTGGGAATATTTCACTGCCATGCCCTAATTACCCCTGAGTACCTCTATTTCTTTTTTTACATGCTTCAAAACACCTATAATGACACTTTAATCCTGCATTTGTCTGCTCTGTTTTGCCTTGCTGCAGTATTTGAACAGCAATGCCGTAAGGAGTATGCCTGTGCACGAGTTTGCTGAAAGCAGACATCAGGCTTCTAGTACAGTTGTGCTGGCAGAGCTGTGAAACCTGTAATTTGGGGAAAATGTATCTAAAGAAACTGTTTAAAGTTTAGCGGACAGAAAAGAAGAGGAAGCATCAGGCAGACAAGAAGAAATGAATTCAGTCTGCTGAAAGGTTTTGCTGCCAAATATTTTGGTATGTTCTATGTTAGCAATAAGTAACTCCATTTGGAGTACACACAGGATTGTTGTTGTATTACTATTACAAACAGCAGCTCCATACTGGGGCGTACAAATCCTGCGCACATTCATAGATCAGCCAAGTAAGAACATGGTATTTCCCCCAGGAAATCTCTCCTAGCACGCAGGCCGGTAAAGCGCTGCTTGAGGATGCAGCTGCAGATGTAGGGCTTTGTACAGACAACCCTCCCTTGGTGCTGGAATAGCTCAAGCCGTAATTTTTTAGTAAATGCACATCCTTAATGCTTAGGCATCAGGTAATTTCTTCTGAAATGTTAGGCTTCTCCCAGTTAGCACTATCTTGAGGATCTGCTACTGTCTTTACACATCCAAACTTTTGCTGGATTTTTCTCATGGTTTGGTTTGTTTAACTTCTTGAACGACTCATGGCTGCTTCTGCCCAGTTATTTTCCATTAGACTTAGAGTCTCTCTCTGCATGCAGAGCACAGGGAAAACTTGACAGCTGTGTTTCATTCTCTTCCGCATCTCAGTGTTTCACCAGGCACAGATTTAGTGAAGTTTTTGTCGTGGGATCTAAAAGTCTTACTCCCTCAATTTTTTTTTTGCTACCAAGTTGTGTTGTAAATGCAAAGCTGGCTTGTCCAGAGCGCAGGCAGAAATGGTGCTATGGTGTTGTCTGGTTGGGCTTTTTATGTGTGTGATTGTTTTGGTTATTTTCCCCTCTTCTAGTTAATTAAAACAAATCGGATCAAGGATAAAGGTTGCAGGATTGTAATACTTCTACAGCTGTATTAAATGTCATCTTAGGAGACAAATTTGTGTGATAAATGTGTAGAAAAGGAAGCAAATTTAAATTATTTTAAGCCAACCATGCTGCAGGAGGAGGATGGTGGAATGTTACCTGCTAGTATTTTTATTATCATCATCATCATTCACCCTTATTAAATTTTTTGGGCTGCCATTACTGCAAGCAAAGGTTTGATGCTTTTTCTGACCAATTTCCTTTTACTCCTGAGGATAGATTAAGATATTTTATTCAGGCATTAAATGAATTACTTTTATGAGAAAGACAGTTGATCAAATTGTGATCGTATTTCTTTTAATTCTTTACTATCTGAGCTAGTACTGCAGTTGTGTGCTACCTCTCTGATTTCTCAGTGTCTCGTAGAAAATCAGTAACTAGCCTTTCTCTAGCCTGATGGATCTGGGCAGTTTCAGCTCGGCAGTGAGCTGGCAGAAACTGAGTTGCCTGCACTTGGTGTTGCAGAACTTGACAATGGTTTGATTCTGGCTTTGTTAATATAGAAATCTTTGCCAGCGCTCTCAGTGTCCAAGAATTTTCCTATTTCCACATGGTTATTTCCTGTCTTGGGTGAGGTAGGCTACATTGTGGAGATTTCTTCTGGTTTATTGTTTCTAGTAGCCAAGAGAATTATTTAAACAAACAGAAGAGACTCGGTAGGAAAAGGGGATGCACACTGAGTGTTTATCTTGCTGGTTATGGTCCATGTCTGAATGCCGAGTGGGGTCCCGCTCCTGTGGAGGTACAGTTTGCATACGCAGATGAGTGTCTCGTGCCCACTTTGTTATCATTCCCTTTCTAATTAACGTGCTGCACTGCGCTCCCCTGTTGACCGTCTGTAACATAGGTCTTTGTGGTATCCCTGTAATCCAGGGTTTACTGGAATTCAGTAGTTAGAATGGAGTAACTGTGATACAGCAGAGGATTTGGCATCATTTGAATGCCATGTTGTTGTGTTGGCACCATGTATAAATGACTTCCTCCTTTTTGTTTTGCTATTAATGATCAACTTCAGCTGTTGTGCTGAGTGTTGGAGCATGCTGCATGTCAGAATGCTCAGAGGCCTCACTGCGTCCTCAGCTTTGTGTGCGTGATTATCTGTATGTGCCAGAGATGGAAATTGAACATCTAATTACTTTATAAGATTTGTGAACGGAGATTTAGAGCCTGCTTAGCCTCTGCTTGAAAAGTGCTTTCTGTGGGATTTAAAGTCTGCTTCTGCTCTCCTCCTCAGGTCCTTTCACAGATGTTGTCACTACAAACCTGAAGCTGGGCAATCCTACAGACAGAAACGTGTGCTTCAAAGTTAAGACCACAGCACCACGTAGATACTGTGTAAGGCCTAACAGTGGAATTATCGATGCAGGAACATCAATTAATGTTTCTGGTAAGTCATTCAAGGAGTTTCTTGGTGATTGAAAATAGCTTCTTCTAATCAGTTATTTCTTGGAATGCTTTGCAATCTGAAAGTATTTTGTTGAATGCTTCTAAAAGCAAGAGGTTGTGATTTCATGGAGAAGCACCATTTAATATATCCTTACTTCCGTTATTCCTGGTCTATCAGCAATAGGTTTGTTTGCACATCTTGTTTTGGGTGAGGAAAAAAAGGGAGAACGCATAAATGATGTATGTAGTTCAGTGACAGCCTTAGCCAGCCTATCCAAATCGGCCCTGCCCTCCCTGAGGGATTATTTTTGTACAGCTAGTTTTTTTGCCAGCTTAGCTCCCTGAACCAGCTCAGCGCAGGGTCAAGTGAGTGCTTGGATGGGCACATCGAGGGAGGAATAAAACTGCGTGGACTGCGGCCACGCCAGTTTATGCTGATGTATGCTGTTGCCAAACTGCCTAATATAACCAATAATGAAAACATTTCCTTTCAAACCATGCTTATTTTGTGTTTTTTGAAGGTGGAGTATGCTTTGGTGTTAGAAATGTCAAGTGGCTAAATCTTTGCTGTTCCATAGGAAAGGTTAATGATTTTCTCTAGTGAGTCAGTAGCTCTTTACTTGCCTAAGTTTGGTAATGGAAAAGCAAAGGAGTGTCTTACTTTGAAAGCATAAAGAGCTGAGTATTTCCCATAAACAGAATGTCTGTATACTATTAACTTGCTGATGGTACATGCTTGAAAGCAATGTATTTTCTCAATGACTTCTTCAGTCCATGTTTTTAATAAAGAATTCTATCAAAGCATGTAGTAGTAGTGGCATACTGCCTAAATGAAGTCTGACTTTCTAGTTAAGAAAATTGCAGATTTGTTTCACTATTCAATAAACTTTCATATTGACACAGTAAGAAAAATTACTTACTGATAGTTCGCCATTAGTCTCTTACCAGACTTTTATAGCCTGGAATCAAAAACGTTGGGAGCTAAAACTGCTGCTTTTTACTTGAAAAAAAAATCAAACCGTAAAAATCAAGACTTCGGGTTTTTACTTAATAAAATGTAGAATATTTGAACACCTCACCCTTGGAGAACTTGCTTCAACAAAATAAAAACTGATCCCCAAAATACTTTGCACTGCAACATTGAGACTAATCCTGTAAATCTTCTTGTGCGTGCCTACATTTGCACGCTCGATCTGTTGTCTTTGGGATTTCTCTTGTGTCAAATTGAGCATGCCTGTGATTGCAGAGTTGTGCCTCGCTTGCAGTTAGTCTCTGGGGAATCTCACTGGGAGGAGATCAGCAGTGCAGTGTGGTAGCTACAGGTGGGGCAGGCAGGCGCTTCTGCTTCAGGAGAAGGCTAGCCTGTATCCAGTAAGCTATGAAATGACGAATACGTAAATGAGAAAGCTCTCTAGAGAGAAATTGAGATTTTTAAAACTCAGGACAATTCCCAAGTAAAACTGTCTGTCATCTGTACTAGCTGCAGGCAAGCATATTAAATGCATAGAAATCAATGAAGTGATAATGAAAATTAGCATGGTTTCTAGCTATAAATTATCTTCGTGCTATAAAGATGTGGATTCTTTTCATCTTTCAGATTAACTTTACAAATTAAAAGCCCTCTTCCTTTGCTGGTACATACCATGCTTTTTCAAATGTGGTCTTGATCTCAACTTTGATGGTTATCTTAAACCTCTGTTTACAGTGACCCTTTGCTCCACCTTGAGCAGAATATAGTATAGGCAAGTGTTGTATCAACCACCTTACGTTACGTTACCAGCATGCCTACAGCCTGCTTTTCCAGCCTGACTCTTCCCAGCGGCGTACCGGATAGAATATGGATCTAGTCCAAGACATGACTTAGTGTCCCATCATGAGAGATTGCTGTGCTAACCCTAAGCTGTGTTTGCTTTTGCTTTCATAGCTTTGAAAAATTTTCCCTTTCCTGATAACTTTATTTATAGTGATTTATGATTCAGTTAGTTTTGCAAATGGCTGTGGTATATTTAATCACAAGCCAACATTTGTGTTCTACATATTTTCATGCTGATAATAACTTAGTAATAATAAATAATGATCCTAAATTGCCAGTCCTTACATTAACATTATATTTTAAAATGCAAGCAGTACACATTAATTGTTCTTTAGGTAATATATTAAGGTAAATTTATAGGTAGATATGTTACAGAATTCTGGGGTTATAATAAAACATGCTAAACTAAAGTGGTCTTTGTCTTGTGCTGTGGTTCAGTTTCTCTTTAGTAGAGCCATATATACTGCACTCCTGATAGCTCCTTTAAACCGTGCATGGGACTTAATTTTGGACTTGATGGCAGTATTTTGGTTCTGATTAGCAGAAGAGATCTTTTGGATAGGGGGAATCGAAGAGGGGACTCTCATCTACTTACAGAACACAATTGTTTTCAAATTCATAGAAAGGGGGGAGATGCGTTTAACCTTTGCTTTGGAGTAACATTGCTTAAGAACAGAGGGACGATTTTGGAGTTAATGAAATGAAAAATAAATAGAATTTGTTTCTTTGCCTCTGAACCAGTTATTTTTCAGCATGCAATTCAAGTCTTGCACAGGGCATAAAAATAGGACTTGAATTCCTCCAAACCTAGTGAAAATGATGAGAAATTATTAGAATATAGTTAAATCATTAATAACTTCCAGACACTTAAACTAATCGGGCTGTGTTTACTGTGTGCAAGCTGTCCTCTTGAGAATTGCTGACCGCTGTGCCGCAGCTGCTCGGTAGCGCTGCATTGGTACCACACCTTGTCTCTCCAAAAATTCAGTGCCCAAGTGTAATGGCATGAAGTTCGGGGACAATTTGTAAGTTTCTCAGAATTTTACTGACTGTAGCTGAGTTTGGGGCAGCCTTGTCTTCCTCGGGCTGTAGTAACCAGATGCCTTTCTTCCATTCCTGTGAAACTGTACTATTATGATGTAGGTATATGAGAAGATATTTTGCCCTAAGATAGAGGCAGCAATCAGAACATTAGTCCACTTTATTTTATACTAGTATGATAGCTCATTTAAAACATACAAAATGCTAGAAATGTAAAGCTTACTTTATTCTAGTGGAGTGTCAAATACTGGCTTCTTGTGCTGTATCACAGCTTTTCCTAAATACCAGTGTTTAAGGCCCCGTCAGCGTGCGCTGCTTGCTGCGGTGTCAGGTTTGTAGCCCCTGTTCTCACCTGATACCTAACAGCATGTAATTTCAATGGTGAGTTCATGTAACTGTCAGGGAGTGTGTGCGTGAACTGTTGTCTGACTTCATTGCGTTTGATCTGAAATACTTTGAAAAGAAGGGTGTTTGCACGCATTCCATTTTTGTTAAACATGTCATGTTTGAAGAGACCTGTTTGTGTGGTTTCCAAGAGGTTGAAATCTAAGTAAAAGACATGGATGGATGACAAAGGAAAAGGGAAAAATCCAAGCAGATGCTGATGAGCCTGCAGATGGGTGTCTCGCGGGGGCGAGATGTGGTACAGATGGTGCCATCTGTGCACACTGTCCTGCTGAAGATGCTTCCTGAGAATGGGGAGAAGCTGGCATTGTCCTTGCTTGCTGTCGAATATCCTTGGGGGGGATTTGTAGTCTTTAGTAAACTTGCCTGGCTTTGGAAAGGCAGCCTGCAGGGCCTCCCGGAGGGTGCTCCTGCAGCTGCTCCTCTCTCCGGTCGTGATGGCTCTGCCCTTTTGGCCAAGATGCCAACCGACTCCTGGGGCAGTGTGGGCTGTCCCCAGCCCTGTCACCGGCCTCCAGGGCTGTCAGCGACCGCCAGGCTTGGGTTTGGTTTTGTCCGCTTGCTTTAGAAGGATCTATCTGGATCTCCACAGATTCAAGGTTTTTTGGTATTACTGAGATATTTACAGGAAGAACTATGTAAATGTGGAACAGACATGGGGTGGTGCAGTGTGTTCTGCCTGTTTGTGGAGCTGCGAGTGTCCTTTGCTCACCTCTAGCAGAGCTGATGGAGTTGCGCAGGGACCTCGAGGCTTGCCCCTGTAGCTGGTCAGGGTATTTTATGTAAAGGTGACATAAGTGTGGTAGCATTGATCTATCCAGACCATAAAGAATTTCATGCAGTGCCATTTGTGAAAGTAGTCAATAAAGCTAGAAAAGAAAAATAGATTCACAGGCTATTGAATGGGCTACTTAAGAGTAAACAGTGATGTGGTGGATGGAAATGTAATAGCAGGAAGTCACTAGTGATGTTTCTTGAGAATGATTCTTGGTACTAATCTTGTTTAATGCTTTTATAAGCAATTCTGGCACAAAGAGTACGCTAAAAACCCTGATGATGTTGGGAGGCTGAAGATATGCAGCAGAACTGGGTGTCCTTGAAGACTACAGTAAGAGAAACAGAAGATGAGTTTCATCAGAAAAACTGCAAAATCACATACTTGGAGAATAAAATACTCCTGCTGTAATTGCAGGCTGGTTAAACAAAGGGTGACTGAGATGCTGACATAATTTGGCTGTGAATAAGGCAAATGTAGTGAGTGCAAACAGTCTGGGTAATGGAAGAGATCAGAGAGTTTAAATGCTATTGTCCAAGGCAGTAGTAAAATATCCTGGATGTCTAATTAGGGTTGCTCCTACAGAGGACTGGAGCCAGAGGAGGTGCAGAGAATGAATGGGGAGCCTGGCCCACAGAGTCTGGCTTACTTAGTTTACCAGAAAGCCAAGAGTTGCTCTTATTGATATCTTGGAGCGCACCAGAAGTAAATGACTCTTCCCCTTCTTTGATATTTAAGCATAAGGGCAGTATTGGTCCAGGACCAAGTAAACGGGCCATTAATAAATTTAGATGGAAACTAGAGGAAGGTTGCTGACTATCTGAGCAGGGAGGCTTTTCTGTTCCCTCAGCTCTTGGAAGGGAGTGATAGATCCTAGCAGGAGTTACACGTAGAGTTTTGCCTCCTTCCGTGTTCTTTGCTTCAGATGTCCTCTGTTCCTTCAGAAAGCAGGTTTACTCTAGTGAAAACCAGAAGAGTTTAATGCTTCTGACATGGCTCACTGGTAAAGTTAGTAACAGTTTTAGGAAAAAGAAAGAGCCTATCAGGTGGTCGTCACCTCTCCTTCGCTATCTGCAGAGGACCTTGTGTAGCATATGGGAGGTATCGCAGGGATGTGTTAGAAAACTGGTATCCGTTTCTTTGGAAACAGTTCAGAACAGGATGTATGTAAGGTTGGTCCTTCGTGTTTGAATTTTCAGAGAGACAAGTGGGCTAACAAATCTAAGTTCTGCTACTCCTCGTCCCATTGACCTGTCAGTGACTGTGAAGTTTTACTTTGGTGGAATGCTTCTGGTGCTTTAGTGTGGGGTGATCGGTTAGAGAGTGGTGGAAATACACACCTCTGCCTAGTGGATGCTGGTGCTGGCCAACTTGAAGCTCGTGTTAATCATTTTCTTTCTTAGAACTCTGGGTTCTGATGAAAGCTGGTCAGCAGCTTTCGACCAGATACGATGACTGACTTGGTAAGGCATTTTGTAGGAACATAATGCTTTTCACATAGTTCTTGCATAAGGTACGGAATTTCTAGTCAAAACAAAGGAGCCGTATTCACAGTAGCAAATCCTCCAGCAATTAGGGCAGTTACATGGAACTGGTCCTTCGCAGAAACCCCCAATAGTACATGAATAAATGTTGAAATGGTCTGGTTTCCTCTTGAACAAAGTACGTATTTTTGAGCTTCCCATCTGGCTTATGAGACATCTGCTGAATAATTTGTGTCAATGTGGCTTTCATGTATTGATCTAAAAATACAAGTGTTAACTACACTTGTACTTTCAAGCCCTCTGTAGCTGCCTGCTCTTACGATGCAGTGAATGGCATTTGGAGCAGCAACCCTTGGGCGTTCGAGAATGGCTTCGGCACTATCACTTGGGAAATGATGATTTTTCAGTTGACTTATAGCTGTGCTCAGCAAAGCAAACTGAAAAAACTGTAGATACGGAGAAGTTCCATAAACAGTGGATAGTTTTGACTACCCAGTTGGACCTTACATGTTACGTAGGCTTGAAATAAGTGAGGTGTCTACTACAGGGGAGAAAAAATTATGCTGCTGCTTTTCAGTCGTGTATCATGTGATGTTGAAATATATATGCTTTCACAATGCAGTCACTTTTGTTTGGAAAAATAGTTTTAAAAGTAGCTTGTTAATTTGCAAACATTTATTTTTGGACTAGTATTTGATTACTGCAAGGTGAGTTAATGTATAATAATTTTTAAAGCACCTCATCTGAGAGAATTTGCTGTCTTCCTTTTCGTGCAGCTTTAAAAGGCATGTGGTTGTTGATAGCCACAGATTGTGTGTGTAATGAAGATGGCACAGCCATAACATTCTGCTCATTGAAGGAGGCAAATTGGTTTGACTTGCTTTCATTTCCAATAAATGGGATCTTTGGTTATCGCTTTTATACAGCAAACCCCTGCAATTGGTGCATATGAATTTGGGCACATAATGTTAATAGCACTAGTACTTGAAAGTAATTCTAATTCTTGAACTGCTTCTCTTCATAGTGATTGGATTGAGGGACTGAAGTAGCCTCATGGGTAGTAAAATGTGAATTTTTAAACCTTAAATAATTTTTTGTTAGCAGTAATTGCAGTATATGCAAGCTTCATTTTAATTTTGCAATATCTAATAACATGTTTGTGTCAAGTGCTTTGCTTATTTTCACATACGGACTGTCTCATGTTGAAGCCAAACCTGTGTGTGTTACTGTCACAGTAGTTGAATATCCAGGTGTCATTTGCAAAATGTAGGGTTCTAAGTGACCACTGGGATTAAAGAATATTCCCTGTAAATTAAATACATAACTCTCCCTCTTCAAGTTATTTTAATGGGTTAGTTCTTTACTCAAAAAGAAAAGACATGGAAATTCCTAATACTAAATAAAAAATAAAGCGCACACCCCCCCCAAACTTGCTGTTCCTTTCTCTCTACCCCCTGCACACCGTCATTTTCTGCATAAGTAAACTTTGAAATGTTTGTGATTTCTGAATGGAGAGAAGTAAGTTTCTTGTATACTTTTCAGAGGCAAAGTTTATACAGCATTTAACCATAAACTTCCAGCTATAAATTGATAACAAACTTTCAGCAACTTATTTTTGGAAGAGGGATACTTGTACTCGATAAAACAAATACCATGAGACTCTTAAACTTTGTAGAGGAAATTTCCATCCTGAGAATTGAACCTTAAGGTTTAAAACATTTGACTTTGCCTCTGTAGCTTTTCTCAGGAACCATCAGCAGTACTGTGTGTACGACTAATCAAAATGCCAGCTTGTTACTTCTGCCCCCAAGGATGGAGGAAGAAAAAAATCAGCTTTCTTTGAGAATTTTTCCCTCTGTCCCAGAGGATATGTAAATTACCCCATTTACTATAAATTTCTATTATTATCTTGCCATAGTTGTGCACAGAATATTGTACAGTGATTGGCATTTCCAAAATTCTCCGACAAAAATCTAGACAGACTGAAGGAGTCTGTTTCTCTTTTAAATTTTTTTTTTTAAAGTGAGGTTTCTGATCTCAGCTGCAGCTTTGGTCATAACAGGCATACAAAAAACCATTTTAATGTTTGTGTTTCTCAAATAGTAACTACATCATCAGTGCATGACTCTGCGTCAGAGCAATGTAACATAATGTGTTTGGGATTCTTCTTGCAGTGATGCTACAGCCTTTTGACTATGACCCTAATGAGAAAAGTAAACACAAGTTTATGGTTCAGTCTATGTTTGCTCCAGCTGATACTTCAGATATGGAAGCAGTAGTAAGTATTGAAATGAATTAAAATTTATTTCTTTCTGATTGTATAATTTTATAAGACCTTTTACTGTGTTGCTTAAGGGCTGTTGTCAAACCACACTGGAATGTTCCTTGAAAGCTTTGCCAGATTTCCATCTGTGTGCATGGCAAGGCTTTTTCTATTTATTTTGAGCCCCAGGAATCTTGCACTGAAAGACACAGCGCAGAAGACTTAGTTGGTGTCAGTGGTTGCTTCTTTAGGACGCTGCTGTCAGTAATGGGATACCAAGACATTGTTAAGTGGTTGTAATTTTTTTTTAATATGTCATTTTTTAAAAAGGCCAACTTGAACTATATATTCTAATAATGTCTAACTGGCATCTTTTGTATTTTATGCCTCTGTACTCTGTCTTGAGTCTTCCCTTGAGGAACTTCTTTTCCCGGCAGGAACCAGGAGGATGATTTACAAGTATTGTATCTTTCTTTATCCCTACCTATGCCTGTTGTGGCTTAGGTAAATGAAAGGCCCTCGTAGATCTTGTCCTGTGGCTTACAAATGAGAGTAACAGAAGCATGTAGGTGCTGAAGCAAAGAAGGACAAAAGATGTAGAAATAAGACATCAGGCTGCATTAAGACAACTTGGAAAGGAACAAACCAGTTATGTCAACTGGTGGCTTTCCTAGAACAGTAAGATTTGGTACTGTGGGAAGGCACAAGGAAGCTTTCTCTGGTCTAGCTTTTGTTAGCTTGAGAGAATGCTCAGTAGCTATTGAGGACACAACAAAAAAAAGAAAAAATGGCCATTACTCTAAAGTGTGGGGCTTGTGTGTGTTTGTATGTATGCGTATTACTTAAAAACAACAAAAAAAACCAACCCCAAAAAAACCTCAGAGTGGCTTTTTTACAGTAGTCCTTACACAATGTGTCTTCTTCTGAATAGCTTTTTAAAGCTGCGGCACTCTGCAGAGTTAAGAATTTCCTTTCTGAAAAAGATTTATGGAACCGTATTTGTTTAACGGCCTCAAAATAAGATCCAGTGGGAGAAACAGCAATACTAATAAAATGTCTGCATCACTAGAAAGATAAGCCAGTCTGCCTGCCTTTCTAACTCTTTAATTTTTTATGAGTTACTTTATACTATGAAAAATGTTATTCTGCTAGCAAAGAATGGTTTTTAGGGCATAGGTGGCCCTTTCAGTTTTCCAGAGCTCTCCAGACAAATACAATTTCTTTTGCTATAACACTTGATCAGTTCTTGGTTTTGTTACCACCCTCGAAATCTCTTCCTATTTGGGATAAACAGGTGAGACGAATTACTGGAGTACTATAAAGCTTTCAACACTTCACAGGCAGCCAACGAGCTTGAAATAGAATTCTGACTTCAGCCCCAGAAGAGCTGAAGTACAGCTCAGCTATTTGGGATGAGTCAAATACTTCTTCAGGTTGCAGAGAGTTTAGCCATAACTTGACACCTACTTGAGACACGCTGAGCAATGCCGCGCTACCAGCGGTGCGGTCAGAGTGAAGAGAAGCCTGTGAGATCTCTGGGACGTAAACGTGGACGCTTCTTGCTGTATATCACCACTATGAATCACTCTTTGCAGTTCAGGAGCAAAGATTTATAACCGTTAATCCCCATTAAAAATACTGGAAGGAACCTTTATTATAATAGACTCCCTAGCTGAAGGGGGAGAGAAGGATGAGAGGGGAAGTTACAAGTTATCCCTCTCGGTATGTCGAGCATCTGTTACTGTTTAGAGACTGATGCTGAAAAATAAGGATGCGGAAAACAAGGGCGTGGGGAAGAACAGTCCTATAATTCGTACCAGTTAGGAAGAAAATCTCGTGTGAAACTTGAAAAGGTTGAACAGGAACTCCGCTGAACAAACAGAACTAATGTTGTTACCGATTTGGGTTTTTGTTATCTTTCCTTTCCTTTGAATGCACCACTCCGGGTTTTTTGGGTGTTTTTTTTTGGTTTTTTTTAAATGAGGACCATAGCTCCCCCTATCTCTGCTAATTACTCTTACACAATTCCCAGTTTTCTCATAAATTACCTCTGTAAGTTTCAGACTACTTAGAATTATTTCCTTCATAGTATCTGGATGTTCTTTATGATACCACTCAGTTATATATTTGGTTTCATTTTTCATCATGTGTATGGTTAATGGTAACATGATAAACACCTGTGGGTTTTTCCCTGAGTAAGATGATGTATTTGTTTACATAATTTACTGCATTTTCCATCTGCCTTAGTATACTAATGTGTTTAATAGTAAATTAATGTTAAATTATTCCAGTGGAAAGAAGCAAAACCGGAAGAACTCATGGATTCAAAACTTAGGTGTGTGTTTGAGCTACCAGCGGAAAATGATAAGCCTGTAAGTATTTTCAGATGCAGATTGAGTGCTTTAACTTAATACCACAGTAAATCATGTAAAATGGCATGTTTATGCAGACAGCTATATAAGCAGAAGACAGAACCCTCTGTTTCACTGCCTGGATGGCATCAGCCTTCGAAAATGCAAAGCTGCTTCAAATCTTAGTGATGCTTAACGTAACTAGCAGCTAATTTGAACAACGTAAGCGCAACATGAGTACAAAGAAATCTTTGAGTTGGTCTGTTTTCATTGAGTGAAAGATCACATAGAAGAAAGAATATTTCAAAAAAATTGGAAAGATGCTGACTGATGGTCATAAAGCTTAGAGTTTATGCTGAAGCAGTTATAACCAGCAGCAATATAAATTTGTCTGTCCGACGCTCCTGTTTGCTTCCTTCATACAACACAGATTTTAGCAAGTAAATTGATAGGAAGCTAGTAAGGAAGACACAAATGCAGTTAGGGATTATATTGTGATTAGCAGCTATAATATTGTAGGATCCTTTTTTGTTAGGATAATGAAAGCACCAGTTAACTTCTAATGGAAGAACATAGTGTCAAATGTAGAACTGGAGCCACCTGTGTGTGTTGTGCTTGTGGAGGGAAGGGGGCGGTGAGCACGAATACTCCATGGGCAGGCTGTCAGCAAAGCTGTTACATTCGTACCGTGGGACACGGTCTAAGGATATTTCCTTTTCCACATATGCAGGGACTGGAGAGTTGAGGTCATTCTGTCTGCACTTACTGCTGCTGATGTGGTGTTTTCTGTGAAACAGGAAAGGGATGTAAAGGTTACAGGAGGAAGAAAAATGTTGTTTATTTCTTTTGATACAGGCACGTTTCAGGTGTGCACAGACAGTTTTGCCTGATTCTTCTCCTACGTATCAGGTGTGTGGTGTGGTGTTAGTAACTAACCAAAAATCACTCTATCCTTTTTTAACAGCATGACATAGAAATAAATAAAATTGTATCCACAAGTGCAACAAAGACAGATTCCTCTGTAATGTCTAAATCAATAAGTTCTTCTTTGGATGACACTGAAGTTAAGAAAGTAATGGAAGACTATAAGAGGCTTCAAGTAGAAGTTCAGAGGTTACGGGAGGAGAATAAACAGTTTAAGGTAAAGATACTTTTTTTTTTCTGATTTACTCCTTTCCTGAAAAAGAAGCTTCCGACTTAAAGGTTTGGTCACCTGACCTTGGGACAATATTTTAATATTGACTATAAATTAAAAAGTAATTTAGGTTTCTCTCTGTAAACTGAGAAAAAGTGTTGAAATCAATGCTTCCTTTGAAAGGAGCGTACAAGTCATGCAGTCAGAGAAACTGATTGGATAGCAACCCAAAGTAATGAATTCCCTCTCTTTCTTTTTTTCCCCTGTTCCCACCTAATTTTCTCAGTCTGAATTAAGCATTCAGTGTTGCATTTGGCCTTGTTCTTTCAAACTGATGGGAGCTTGAGGGCAGTGTTGTGCAAAGACTGAGTGTTCTAGTAATTGCACCTATAATATGCAGTTGAAATGACCAAAGTGAGACAGATTAATAGGAAATATGGTTCCTGTCGTATCCAGCACATCACTGTGAAATTGAGAAGCTTTTATCACCGTGCTGAAAAACTCCTTTTACAGTAGTTTCATTTGTTGTAAATGTCTAGTTTCATAGATAACAGGACCAATGAAAATTTGGAATTTGTGACTGTTAGTTCCCATGAAAGGAACTTGATTCTATCAGCCCTGATGCCTGAAGAAATTCTTTTAAACATTTGTAAGCCAGTTTTGTTTTGCACATAGAAATAATATATGGATATAGCTGAGACATGACCTTAACTTCTCCTTGTGTTCTTGTTTTGCCAGTGTTTCACAACACTTTAAGTACTAAATTATTTTATTTTATTGCAAATCAGTCTTGAATAGGACATGTCTAGAATCGAGCTGATGTTTTACACTAACATCTTAAAATGGTGAGCTCTTTGTTCCTTCTGTGGGATGTTAGAAACATCTGTAAAACATCAGAAATCAATGTTAAATTACTGCCAGCCACCAGGTGCTGTCAGTGACAGGCTAGGGTCACTGTCAAAAGGACGTTAAAATATTTTAAATGAAAATGTTTAGTTTCTAGCAGTAAAATTACTATATAGGTAAACAACATTTTATTGTTTACAAAAGCCAGTTGTCCCCACCCAGACTTAGAGTAGTAGTGAGGTATCAGGTAATCTGTGACTTTCAATAAATAAATAATAAAAAATAAATAAGGCTTTCCTCCAGAACCTTAGGTGCCCCTTTAAATTCAAAAGTGAGAAACACTGACATACACTGAGCCTTCTGAATTTCACTTATCTGACAATATTTAAGGCTGCAGTAACTTTTAGTACAATTTTATTTCTTGAATGTTTTTTTTTAATGTGTATACTGGAGGCTTTTGCTTCAGTATCTTACACTTCTGCACCGTAATATTGCATCACATAAAACAGTCTAACACTACTGCTTCAGCTGTATGTGAGTTAAGTCACAGAAGGTCACTTTCCCACTCCTGAAGTGCTCTGTGTGTGCGTGGAATGGAGTGTGCTAACACACAGCTGTGCTGCACAGCAGTTCAGATCACCGTGTGGGGAGCATCATTTCCACTTGAAATGGTAATATCTGGTGTTATGATGTTGTTTTATCTGTTTTCCCATAGATCTTTTAAGAGAGCCATCGAAGTCATACCAAGAGAATATCCTAATTATTGCCGTTAAATTTCATGTTGAAATGTCAGCACTAATATGACGTGGGAAACAGATTTCCCTTCAAATGCTGTTAAAATTTGCTTGTGACATCTAACTAGGGGAATGATGAGTATAATTGCCCTAAAGTTGCATGTTTTTCACAGCCTATCTTAGTTACGTTGAAAAGCATTTTCCCCAATAGCACTATACTTGCTTACAGAGTGAGAAAAGCATCTTCCCACCATTCCCTCCATCATGGGTTTTTGGAGTTCCGGAGCTGTCTCCAGGCTTCGGACAAGTGTTCTTGCAGGCTCCTCATCGATTCCCATTACCTTAGCCAGCAGGAGAAAACTTCCAGAGCACGTGTTTGGTGCTCTGCTAGTCGAGTAGATACAGAACTCCTCTTCTGCCTCACTACCCCTTCCTTCTCAGGGTTATCTAGGAATCGCAGAATGGTTTGGGTTGGGAGGGACCTTAAAGCCCACCCAGTGGCACCCCCTGCCCTGGGCAGGGACACCTCCCACCAGCCCAGGTTGCTCCAAGCCCTGTCCAACCTGGCCTTGAACACCTCCAGAAATAGAGCTGTAAATCAGCTTTTGCCTATTTTATTATGCCTATCTAAAATAAATAAGATAAGGGTGAATATTTAAAGCCTCTTTCAGTAGAAATAATCAATATATCTTCCTTTAGGAAGAAGATGGACTGCGGATGAGGAAGGCACCCCAGACAAACAACCCAATATCTGCTTCTGCAGCTGCTGTCAAGGACGAAGGGCTCAGCTCCAGACTACTTGCTTTGGTGGTTTTGTTCTTTGTCTTTGGTGTAATTATAGGAAAAATAGCCTTGTAGAGGCAGCATGCTGGAAATTGTAAATTGGTTTGATGATTCTGCCATATCATTGGATTAAATTTATTCATAACAATGTTTAAAAAAAAATTAATGTATGACATCTCACAGGTCTTGCCTTTAAATTACCCCTGCACAAATACTATGTAACATAATCTAGAAGGTTTAAAATGTACAATGAGTGAATGAATGAATGTTCTTCAGTAATGAAAGGGGGAGAAAATCATGATTTAACACTACAATGGAATATTGTATATGTCATTTTAAACATTCTTAGACCCTGCTACATGTTGCTGGATTACCTCTTTTAAAAAAAAAAAAGAAAAAAAAAAAAGGAAAAATAGAAAAAAAAACCTATTCCTCCACTGCTGGAGCTGGCCCTATTGGATGTTTGGAGCTGGGTTAGGCAGGAGGTGTTGATAACTTCTGTAAAATACGTTAATCCACCATTCTGCTCATAAATTTAACAGTTTCTGTCAGTGTCTTCAACTCTGTGCAAGTTACCAGTTTCTTGGCACTTAAATGAATAGTGAGAAGCTGAAAAGAATTGTATGTGGCAATGCTGAATGTGCTAGGCATCGTTAAGAGGCATATATTGACTGGTATGATGCTCGTTTGGAATAAAGGTCAATACCTTGTTCTCATAAAGGGACCAAGCTACATTGCTGTTGGTTCATTTAGTTGAATTAAAGTGTTATTCAGAGATGTTTAATGCATATTTAACTTATTTAATGTATTTCATCTCATGTTTCCTTCTTGTCACAAAATTGACTAATACTATATAATACGAAAAGGCACCTGTTTAAAGCCAGTGACTACAACTAAAAATCTGCTGCTGTAGTGACACGAGATTCTTCTGCCTCCTGGTGTTTTGGGCACTACACAATTGTTGGGAGTTTTGATCATCTGAGCATTGGAGAAACAGTGGTCAGGAAACTGTTTTTGTATGTAAATAAGTCTGTCTAGGGGAAAAAATATTAGTAGTAAACTAGTCCTATGCCGTAAAAGACCAATCCTGTTTGACTATGTAGCATCTTCAAAAAAGAAAAAAAAAAAGAAAAGAAAAATTAAATAAAGCCCCCAAATTAATGTTTCCTTTGTTACTTTTGTCATGTGCTCACAATTAGAGGGGAGGAGGAAACAGCGTTTTCTGTCAGTTTAGTTTGTTTATGGCATAAGGAGACTCGCAGCCTTGCTTGAGGATGATTTTTTTTTCCAGCCTAATTTTAAAATCAATCCAAACCAGCCCGTCATGAGCCTGATGGACCTCAGTGCTGTTCAAGGTAACCATGCTGGCTGACGAGGGACAAGGTAACTTCCCATTTTTCAGGTTAGTTTGGTTCCGTAGTTAAGATGCTTGATAGCATATTGAAAGTAAGGGTAAGGTAATTTTGTTTCTAAGCGTACTTTTAGTACAAAATACATAAACTCAGTGTGTTTTAACATGTTGAACTTCAGTAGATGAAATGGCTTTTGAGCAGGTAAATTCCTGTGTATTCTGAGATGGTGGGTCCAGAAACCATTGGTGATAGAAGTTTTTGCAACAGCTTTCAGGATTATGGGACTTCTTCCATTCCTTTGTTATTCCTGTGATTTCTCCAGAAAGCTGTTTGGGCAGCAGCCTGTCTACTACACCCATTGACCTTTCCGTTTGTTCCACTTGTGTCTCAAGTGCAAAGCAGCGAAATTTTATGTGAGGTTTAATAAGAAAATAGGAGGAAAAAAAAAAATCGTAACTGCTGTGTTCTGCTTGTGGACACAACTCTGGAAGTACCTCTAGAAGATTCAACAAAAAAGAGAGGTGAATCTTTAGCATTTTAAAATGCTAGTGCCTTGTCTGCTCAGGAGGGAAGTGGCGAAGCAATGGAAGTGCCTGTGAAGGGCAGAGAAGATGGGAGATGAGCTGGAAAGAACGAAGCAGTGAGTTCAGTGTGACAGATTGGGCAGACCTGATCAAAAAGATGATACTTCCTGGGCAGTAGAAGCTAATGAAAACTTTTACATGAAACATTTTAAAAAACCTTTTCAGAGAGACAAGGGTGTAAGCGATGTTGCAAAATTTAGTTTTCATGGCTCTGAAGAATATATTTGAGAAAGCTTCTACTGAAGGAGACTGAACTATGCAGTATTGTTGTAGGAGGCTGTAGACACCTTGATGTCACTAAAAATGAGTTATCAGAAGAGCTAAAGTCCTTATTTGCTTTTTTTAAAAAAAAATTAACTTTTTTTTGAGTGCCCTGAAAAACAGCTTCAGAAAAGTTTGTTTGAAAAAAAAATTGCTGCCTTTGCAGGGTAAAGGGGGAGGATCGAAGCTTTAAATGGGTCTCTTGTGAGTGTATCTGCAATAATGTTTCAGGCAAGCTTTACACACACAGTTAGCTACCACAGTTGACTTTGCTGGCTCAGGCAGCTCCCAGATGAAGGGGAAATCCAGCAGAATGTCCTCCTTCCGATGTTCAATAGTCACTTCTTCATGATCCGTGACAACCTGGGACTTGAAGTCATTTGTGAGCAAAGTTGTTCCTGTTGTTTGCACTCCAGGATTATAAAGAGGTTCCAGAAAAACACTCGCATGCTCTGCTCGATGCCTTACAAGTGCGTGGTTAAAGAGACCCAACACACAAAGGACCTTAGTTAAGGATCTGTTGGTCATAACTACAGACTGCACCATCAGTCCTGAACAAGACTCTTAACTGCTTATATTTTGGAACTTAACAAAATTCTGAGGTCTTTCCTAATCATTTCTGACAACAGCCTGAATAGACAATAGCACTGAATTGTCTGGATAATGCGTTGCTTTTCCTGAGCCTAAAATAAAATGACTGATCAGTGGAACCCCTATTACCTGTCTGTCTGACGGCACCCTTTCATATGCAGCAGAAAGAAAAACTAAGGATGTTTTTTCTTCCAAGGTTCCTAAAAGGCCAGTCTGTAGATACATTGCAAAAATATATTGGATAGATGTTCTTAAGCCACCTGGATCTTCTGTAAGTTGTTCCTTACATGACACCAGAGCAAATGTTTTCATTAAGTATTCACAGAAAGGGAATTATTCTGGAGGGCATTGTATATCTAAGGAAGTTGTGCATGAAACATACAGTTTCTAAATAAGATTATTGTCTGGTGTCCTCACACGACACCAGATGCTAGAAAACTTTAATTGATACATGATAGTACAAATCAAGTTAGTCTAATTATTGTCCCTGCTGTTCTTCTAAGATACCCACCTGAGTATTTGTTTACTGCTAATTTTTGTAAAAGCCAGTAGAGGCTGCTTAGGTAGTCTTCACTTGGTGGAGCTTTACAGTCCTGTCTGCACTCCGGGCAAATTTGGAATAAATAGGTGTCTGAAATGTCTTGAAGCCTAGTACTGGGAAATGAATGGAAAATGGTTTCTGCTGTTTTCATGTAGTTATCCACATCCTAAAGCAAATCCTCCCTGCACGAATGATCGTAACTATTGCTCTGCGGTGGCAGTTGGTGACTGTGGCTGCACAACTCTAACAATTGCACAAGCAGGCTGGGCACCACGTTTCAGGTTACTGTGGAATTGCCGTAGGGATCAAAGAGCGAGATAATACCGTGTGTGGAGAAGGATCAATGTACTGTGATGGAATCTCTAAAAATACAGGATTGTAATAGTGGGATGGTGGTATTCCATGTTACTTCCTTCTCCTGAAATGCTGTTAGTGGGATAAAGTTGGAACCTCACTTTGAAAATCGCTTGAGTTTCTTCTCACCAATAAACTATAAAGAGTTTCTATTCGCTGCACATGTAAACTTGTAATTCTTATTATAATTTTGACTTGGCATATTTACATAGTGGTGTGCACACAAAATGGATCGTTAACGTCTTAAGATACTTGATGTTGCAGTTGCCTAATGAAAGAAGACTCTGTCATCCCTTTTCTTTGGAAAATGTGTTTGACGCTTTCATCTCTTAATTGGAATACTTCCTTAATTCTTGGGCACGATAGTGACTTAACTGTAGTAGTCTACATGATGTCCTGAAATGCCATATCCTGAGTTCTGCTTTCTATATAAAGCAACTGAGAAAAAAACACAGCCCAAACCCCCTGTATTTGAAATTAAAGGCCATGTAAACCATGTAAACTCTCTGAAGCGCATGTTTGCGGTGGCTGCGGTACAACTGCGATAGCCCTTCGCAGCAGCGCCAGGGCTGGGGAGCCGCTCGCTGCTCAGCTGGGGTGGGTCAGCACCCACCGCTCGCATCCCTGCGCGAGCAAGTCAAGAAGGGGCGAGTTAATTCCAGTCTATGCATTTGAGATCTTTTGTGGGGTTTTTGTTGTTTTTTTTGAGTCAGAAACACTAATGTAAAAAGAAGAAAGTAATCTGTACAGGAGCGAGACTAGTTCAATACCGTATGTGGAAGTTACTATTTCTTAGATAGAAGTCTACAAATTTAATCTACTGATGAGAAAATACTTGTATAAAGCAATGTTTAGGCATTTTAGAAAGAAAAGCAACTACTGAGCAAAGCTGCTTGCTCATATTGGGATGAAACCTCACTGTTCTCCAGATATACTTGATGAAAAGATGACAATGGGATACAATGATAGTATAACTAACCTGCTAGAGTTGGATAAATAGTGGGATTTATTGTTCAAGCAGGGCAATGCTGACCTTTTGGCCATGTCCAATAGAGATTTCCTTATGTTATGCTGACAGCTTCATGTGTACTGAACGACTTTGTCTGACAGGCGTCAGTGCTGAAGTGACGTTACTCATTGTGCTGTTACTGACTTTTATTTTCATTAGCTGCAGAAGACAAAGCAACTGTGTGTTCCCACTGCTCAAATCTGCTTAACTATAAAATTTGTTTGTTTTATTAATGGGTTGTAGATTATTTGTTAAAATAACACAGGAGCCAGCCAGGAATCTCTTCCATGTAATACTCTAATAAGCATGCATGTGCACGCTTCCAAAACGACTATATGCTTCTCCTTTATTCCACCATTTCCTGGGGCTTCATGTCCTTTTGCAGAACTGCTGTCACATTTGTACTTTGAGGGGTAAAACTTCACAGAACTTCTGTGTAGATGGCTTTTGCATCCCAGTCCGGGCCCGAGTTTGTCCTGCAGCTTCTGTGTGAGTGAAAACTACAGAAGGGAACTGTGAGTCTGCAAGGACAGAAACAAGGCTGCTTTTCCTTGAAGCAAACTTGAACTTTGGATCTTTTCTCCTATGATCTGTCATTAGAAAATGGCCTTTTCCAGATGGCAAAACAAAAGAAGTTAAGAAAACAAATGAATTAAGAAGAACTAATTGGAGCCACGTATTACAAGTTGACATTCTACATCTGGCATTTCTGTTTATGTTTCTGCATTGGTACCTTTCATTCTTATTTAATGAGTTTCTAATTTTGTGATATCTTTTTTCAAGATTTCGAAGTGTCTATGACGACCTGAAGAACAGCCCATAGTAAAGTATTGTTCCCAGTTTAGCCGTACTTCATTTTTTTTAATCAAATCTTTTTCTTCAGTGGATAAACTCACAAGATTAGAAAAGCCTCTTGAAGTCCCTCATGTTTGAGTTGGCAAGATTCCCACACATAATTATCCACATGCAACTACTTTTAAAAGACCTTTATTAAGGCTGAACAAAGTCAAGCGCTCAGAAGTAAGGCAGGCAGGACCCGCTCTGCCTCTGCCCTCAGCGTGGCCGCCCGCTGTTTGCGGGGAGGTGGCGGTGCGGGGCGGAAGGTGGGCTCAGGGGAGGCTGACGCTGCCCGACTCCCTGCGCCTGACCTCCTACCGTAACGTCTGACCTCCTACCGTAACGTCTTGAGCTCTCTTAAGATACGTGTAATTCGGTCTTTAAAAGCTGAACTTGAAAAATGGCATTGTGGGTGTAACCCACGTCTGTGTCCTTCGTGTTTGTGTACGGATGCCCGGTCTTGGCCTAGGCGTCCGGTGTCGCGGTGGGTAACCTTGAGCTGAAGCAGGAGTTTTTGATTTCACTGGGAGGCCCCACAGAAGTGTGAGCAGAGACAGGGATTTTTGCTTCAGTTCTGAGCCTGAAAAGAGCGTTTCTGTGAAGGCTGCAGCCTCTCCTGCCCAGTTTCTTTTCTGATCTATTCTGCCTGAGCTGTCACATGTCACTCCGTTCCCCCTCAGCCCTTTGGTTCAATCAGAGTCATCCTCATTTGCTCACTGTTCCTTGGCACAAAGGAACCGATGTTAGACGAGCGTCTTTAAATGGTTTTTCTTCTCTGCTGCCTGGTTATTTTCCGTCTCGGTCTCTTTCTTCCCGTGCCCCCCAGTCTCGCCCACCCTGGGCTGCCTGTCCCGCCCGCGGGGGTGTCCCTGGCCCTGTGCGGCTTCTGCGGCCCGGCACCTGCTCACCTTCTGCTGCCTCATCCCTCAGACCTGCTCCTTCCTTCTCTGCGCTCGCTGCAGAGTTCGTCACCGTCTCCTTTGTGTCTCCAGCTTTTTGCTGCTGCTCCAGTGTGGCACATTCATTTCTAGTCAACAGCATGCTTTTATATTTAGCGTGGATTGTTTATCAAATGGAGCACTAGCTCAACACTGTTAATGTATCCAACAGTGTTTTTAAACTTTTTTGTGTGTTTTGTTTCAGTTTAAGAATCGTTTGGGAAGTCTAGAATGCAAAATACATTCTAAGGCATTTTACACAGGAGGGCATGAGGATGGCTAATTGGAAAAATAAGTTACTGTTAATTGAGCTGTGAAGAGGAGATCAGACCCGTGACCATGTTTGTCCGGCAAAGTCAGCTCATGCTTTAAATTTCCCTGCCTGCTAAAGAAGCAGAAAATTGCCGAGGCAACATGAGTAGCTCAATGATATTAAAGGCACGAAAGACTCCCATGCTCAGACTCGGTGTGGGAAGCGACTAAACGCATTCTGAGCGTTTGAACATTATTTTTTTTTTTGCTTCTTGGAGTGAAAACTATTAGATAAGAAGTGAATGGGGGGGAGTTTTCCATCTCTTGTGTGCCTGTTACCACTGACTTTCAGGTACTGACCTGCCTGCGCATCTGTTAGCTTGGTTTTTCTTCACAGGTACAATATAGAGGTATATGTTTTACAGCTGAAAGGAATACAGTAGTTATGACTGATGTCCCAGACCTGCTTTTCTAATGCGGCGTTAGACGTGCAACATGAAGTTACTTGGTTTTGCCTTGTTCGTGTCAGATAAATGCATCACAGAACTAGAAGTTGGTGGTTGCTGTGGAATCCTGAATACATTTGAGCGAGGCACAGAGCCATGCAAACTGCTAATAAATGTAATTGGTGCTTCAGAAGGGCGTAGCTGAGCAAATTTCATATCAAATCTGGGAGTGAAGAAAAAATTAGATGGAACGCTGAATTAGAATTGGTGGTTTTCTAAGTGAAAGCTATTAAATGGGCAAAATCCCAAGAATTTTGCGATCGAGATAGGGGACAACTCTGGCTAACAGTCCATCCGGTTTCAGTGATAAAATGAAGGGAAAAATTAGATGTAAAGTAATACAAAACAAAAAGGGAAGCAGACAGCAATCAACTCAAAATGAGCGTTATGTAGAAAATTAACAAGGAGAGCAATAGCCAAAGGACGACAAAAATGTATGGGTGGGAGTGCCTGGAGAGGGTGATGGAGAGCTGAAGTTCAGAGGAAGTCTTTGTGGTAGGGTGCGGACCGTTACTAGGTGCAGGTGGTAGAACTGCTAGTGATGATGTCAGAGAACTGGAAAGGTGATGTCATTCATTAGTAATGCTTAATATTTAATATTTTTAAATTCAGTAGGTCTAGAAGCCTCGTGTCAGCAGTTGTAAGGGAGATGCCTGGGGCAGTCTGTGCCCTGCGGATGAGGATGGCGAACGGGGACGGGCTTGGAAAAGGAGGTGAATGAGGGAGCGTGATGTGCCTCTTCATTCTGTCTTTGTTTTTCAGTTGTCTTTGGGATTAGTGTGAACTGAGTGTATCTGGGCCCCTTGGTGTTTTCTGACAATCACACCTTTAGTGAAACGGGGATGCTCAAAGAAGGGTTCTGCTGGGAGCTGGTACCATTCAGCGGTTCCAGGTCACTGGTGAAAATCGCTACTGATAAAATGTTCACAGGACCAGAGTGAATAACAGCACCACGTTTTCCCAGGGCAGTCCCAGGGTGAAAAACTAATTAATAGGAATGCGTTCTTGTTTTTAATTACAGTTAGCAGTAAGTGATTATACTTCTGTATGTCTCAGCTGTGAGAGTTGGGAATTTTCGATGCAATTTGGATATTTACATTTTCAAAGAGAAGCTGAGTAATTGGAATGGATGGAAAAAAAAAAAGATTGAAAAATTACTGCGTGAAATGCCTTAGAGGGTGAGAGGGAAAATCAGTTGTCCGAGTTTATCTACCAGAATTGAGAATGTCTTGATTCCAGAGCACCTTCACAGGAGAGAATACTGAACACTGCAGCTTTCTGATGTTAAAAAAAGCAACACAACAAGAATCACTGCCTGGCAATCGAAGCCAGGCAAACTCAAATTGGAAAAGGCGCAAATTCTTGAGAGAGAATAACTGTAATTTAGGAATGTTTCTCCAAAGAACTGTGAACAATAAAAGTTATGCTATTTATGCAAATAGCTTTTTCATGGCTTTTTTTTTTTTCAGAAGTGTACTGAAAGGGGGGGAAGCAGCAGACAATGGTGAGGCGGTCAGAGGGAGGTTCAGCATGGCCCGTCCGTCGCACGGTTTGTGGCGCCGCATCCAAGCACCCAGCGCTGCTGGAGCGAGTGCTCACCCGCGACGGCGGGGCTGGGAGCGCGCTCGAGTGCGCGGCACGAGTGTGTGATGTTGTAACTTCTTACGTCGGGTAAATCCCATCACCACCTTGAAGGGATCTGTGGCCTTGGAGGAGTTTTTACGCCATGCAATATCCAAGCTCTTGCTATGTTTCCCTACTATGTAAATGAAAAAAACAAGATTCTGCACACAGATCTCATTCGTGGGGGTAAGCGTAGAGCAGGAATTGCCTTCTCCCTCCTGCACCCACCCTCCTAAGACAGC
Organism: Stercorarius parasiticus; assembly: GCA_013396915.1. Taxonomy (NCBI): domain Eukaryota; kingdom Metazoa; phylum Chordata; class Aves; order Charadriiformes; family Stercorariidae; genus Stercorarius; species Stercorarius parasiticus. Next base: position 1,373,919 of record VWZL01001006.1, on the reverse strand, counting down.
TGTTCCCTATTCTGGCCATCTTTGGGTCCTGCAGAAACACGTACCATTGCTGATTTGAGTCTCTGGCCTGCAGAGACTGATGGCTCTAGCAAGGTGACGGGAAACGGGTCTGCTGAAGAAAAAGTCCTGCCGTGCATACGGCTTCCAGGAGATGCAGCTGTGCTGCCCTGGACTCGCCCCGATTCACGGCATCCCAACAGGGACAACCAAAGGAGATGCCATGTTCTCCAAGAGGCACTTGCAGTTTTTCAGGTATTTGCCTGTGGATCTCCACGCAGCAGCAGGCAACAAAACACAACACCCCTCAGAAACGGAGGGAGGTGTTCTGCCCGCTGGACTGACCCTGGAGAAGTCTCCTTCTCCAGTGAGGGCAGAGGGAGCCAAGCGTGGCCGCCTTGTGTATCGTCTTAGAAGTATACCTGTCTATGTGCATGATTAACATTTGATCATGCCTGGAGCATGCGAACATGATGACAACATGTATGTCACAATTGTATGCATTTAATAAGCATCTCATTCAAATTATTAATGTACAGATTCCCCAAAAGTGTTTTTATGTTATAAAACCCATAATTTATCTAAGTACAAGCTGCAAGTTCATAAATACAGCATTAGGAAGATAGCTATTGCATAGCTGGTTTAACAAAATATCCTTTGTGTGTAAGATACGTAGGCTTATTGGAGAGGATTTAGCTACTGGGAAGAGGTCTTCTCCAAGTAAATTATATGCTTCTTAGCTGCAGCAGACAGGGAATATCATTTCTTAGTTTGTGCTTGTCAGTAGAAATCAGTTTGACCTGACCACTGTCTGGTTCCAGTATTTCCTCAGCCCGGGGTTCAGGAGAGGCAGATTTATAAAACATCTGTACAGGAATGAGGCTGGAAGCGACACTTTGACTGAAAGGAGAGCTGGATTAGCAACCGGTACTCCAGGACACTTACTAAAAAGGAGACGGTGAAAATATGTGGCCTGAGAAGACTTGTAAGCAGCCTTCTGCTTCGCTCAGTGCCTGGTGAGTGGGAGCAGCCATCGCCTTTGCCTGATGCTTAGGGCGGGCAGGGACACAGGGACACAGCTGACGCACCAACGCGCGCCGAGCACCGCGCTGGAAAAGCCGGAGTAACGCAGCTGGGAGGCAGTGTCTGCAGTGGAAAAGCTGGAATAATGCAGCTCCGCTGCAGTGTCTGCAGCTGGGTAACGCTGGAGGTGGGAGCAGTTGTGCACAGAAGCCTTTTCCATTCACTGTATCTTCTCTTAGGGCCGGGGTCAGGCGTAACAGCCTGTCAAAGTAACGCTCTGCGAGGGCTGCTTTTTGTACGTGCTTAATGGCAGAGCGTGTGTTGCATCTTTGCGTGTGTGCACACACACAACAGCTGCGGAAAATGTCTGTGAACGGAGAAAAGACGTGATTAGCTGTGCCCTTATCAAGAGCACCTGCCGACTGTTCACCTATTGCTGACTGACTCTGCAGATTCAGTTTGCAAGAACAGCAATAAGCAGTACGATGGGAGGGAACGTAACCTCAAAGAAACTCAGCAGCCGACACTTCGGATGTTTGAATTACATCCGAATCAAGCTCTTGATTAAATTTTAGCAATGTCAAAAGCTCAAAGCAGCACTTGTAATTGATGTCGCTTCCCCCCCTCATATTGCTAAATTATCTATTGCCATGTGCAGCGCATCCATGTCACTACATTAAATTTGTACGCAAAGAAGAGGGGAGATAAGGCAATAAAGCCACAGGACAAACAGCATGTAGTCAGGCATGTCTTCTTGGCTTCATTCACTGTTGTTGGGTGTTTTTAAAAAGTGTTTCCAAATCTGAGTCAAACTGATTCCAGATGTGCTCATTTGAAGGATATAAAAATCATGCTAGCACCAAAACTGTCTGAATTCTGTGCTGTACCTGAACAGATAACTAGTCCCATCTTAAAAACACGAGTGCTATGAACAATAAAAAGGCCACAGGCAAAGGTTTTAGTGCTTCATTCCCATTAGCATCCCTTTTTCCCGAGTATTTTAGACTAAGGTAGTTAGAGAATTCCTCTGGCGCTCCGGCGCACTGAACCAGAGGTGCCTGATAGGAGGTGGGTCGCTTGGCGGGGCTGTCGGGGCTGGATCCGTCGGTGGGCCGTTCCCCGATGTACAGCAGGCTGCGCTCCTGCGCGTCGTGCTCCGTTTTGAACAGCTCGTACTCCGTGTGGGGCAGGTTGATGCCCAGAGCCAAACACCCGTTGGTGGGTGTGATATCCTGCTCCATCCCGGCGCTCCAGGAGCTCGTCAGCCCACAGCTCCCGGGTTCCGAGGAGTTCAGCATCGTCACCGTCACCTGGTCCATCGGCGTCACCCGAGCCTGAGTGACTCTAAAAGCCAGCTCTGTGCCACCTCGCACTTTGGAGGAGGGGATGCCTTGGGTGTAATGCCCCGACGCGTAGATGGTGAAGGTCGGCTGTTTGCAGAGCGGGTCGGAGTAGTGATAGTAATAACCTTCCCAGGTGTGGTTGTTACCGTGGAATATGAAGTAGCGGGTGAGGAAGAGCACGGCAGGTCGCACCTCACAGTGGGTGCTCACCCAGCTGCCGCTGAGCTGCATCGGCAGCTGAGCTTGGGCGGGCAGAATGGGAGGGTGGTGTTCATCAGCTCTGTATATAATCCCACAGGCAGGGCAAGGATGCATATGGTGCTGCAGAAGACAGAAAATAACATTTTTGTAAACTGATGATGGGCAAAAACCCTTTCAGAACATTTTAAAAGCTGAAACTCCCCTCTCCTGCACCAGGGTGTTCAACTGCAGTGAACTCGGCCCACGACATCCAAGCAGATTAAGTGAGAGAAAGTGCTGCCGGGCTCTTTGCTATTCTGGTTTGCTGGGAAGGACGCGGGGCTGTGCCCCAAGCCAGCGCCAGTGATGGGCCGCGGGCGGGAGAACAGGGCGCAGGCAGGGAACGCTCCCTCGGGACAGCCACGTCGTTCCCCACGATTTCCACTGCCACCCACGGGGGAGGAGGAAGGTGCTGGGAGAAGTTGGCTGCACCACCGCTTTTCCGCACCGATCCAGAAGAAGTGATGGAGTCTTCCCAAACAGGCTGCGAAACCTTAGTGGTGGGAGGCTCCTGTGGCTGTGCCGCCCCGCACCGAGGCCGCTCGCAGCCCCCGCAGCCAGAATGGCCACAGTGCCCGGAGGGAAGGACCTGCTGCCAAACCGGGACCCGGCCCTTCCTCCTCCGCCTGCGCCTCCTGCCGAGCTCGGAGCCGAACCTGTCCCGCAGCCCATCCCGCGCCAGGAGGGTTCGTGCAGCTCGGGACTTTTCCTTACGCTTCATAGATCACAAACGATTGATCTTTAAATAACCAGGGTTTGAGCACTATCCTTTTCTAGAACAGGAGCTAATCTTTACTGAACTGCCGTACGCAACAAGGTTAAATAACTCGGTAGTTAACTGTAGGGTGGGTAATTTACATGTGAGTTGATTGGAGTCAACTGTAATTTAGTCATTTTCAGCTTCCTTTACTGCTACTGTCACGTTAACGAGTGCTGACAGTACGCAGTACATTATGGCTAAATAATCCCAGAAGTTGGCAAATATATGTGCTCTCCTTAGACAGGAAATTCTTTGATAATGAAAGGTAGTTTGGGAGAATGGGTCTCTTTAAAACAGATATAAATTTAAGGGAAAAAGAGTGATATTTTCATAAAGAGGGTTAAAAAATGATTCCTAACATAGCTGTGTAACCCTTACTAGCGCAAGCAAATGGATGTTGGTTCAGGAAATAAAATAGAAAAAAAAAGAAAGAAAAATCTTTGCCCAGCAAAATTATCACTATAGACATGGAGCCAAAAACCTTACTTGCTTAAACCGGTCGTGTGAAGTTATTTCTAATGTATGGCAGCTTCTAATTATCACCAAGTGGTGACATCATGTGCTGGTCCATTGGAGAGCTGTTAGCTGATTAATTACAGTGCTGCATTCAGAGAGTGAATTTCAGTATCTTTAGGTTTGGTTTTAAATTAACTTTTAAAAGTGTTTATGTTTACCATCTGGTTTTGCTCATATATATGGTTTTGGCCCAAGATAACACAAGCTTAACCAATTTGAGAATCTCACTTTCGAGGGGGAGAGGGGTGTTGCTCCGTGTTTTTCAGAGTTCCATTGGTGCCGTTTGGGGTGTGGGGAAATGCTGCCCCCCAAATATTTTTTTTCAGTTAATTCAATTCTATCTGATAAAATTCAGAGAACTTTTTTCACCCCATCTCATTGCTCAATTGTTTCTGAATTGATTAGCTATGATTCAGGCAGAAATACGCTTTCCTGGAAAGAAACTAACCTCCTGCAAAATAAAATAAAATAAAAAATAAAATTAAAAAAAGTAAAATGAAAAATAAAATAAAATATAAAGTAAAATAAAATATAAACTATAAAATAAAATGCAACCATGTCTCCTGCTCAGTTGTTTTATGTCAAAGGGAAAGTTTGATTTCTGCGTTAACAACATAATTTTATTCAGGGCCACTTCCTCTTCTAAATGGCATTCCGCTGAGCAATGATTCAATGGCAGATGTTGCTCCCTTGCTCCTCTCTCAACCTGGAGGACACAACGAAGAGCGAAGGCGAGCAGAGGAAGACAAAGCGACAGAACTGGCAGCCTCT
>VWZL01001006.1:1355226-1366107 GCA_013396915.1 Stercorarius parasiticus | reverse complement strand
CCGCGCAGCCGGCCCGGGAGCGCTGCGGGGGCCCGGCCGGTACCTACGGCCCCGCTCGGCGCCGCCAGGAGCGTTTGCGGCAGCTTCGCTGGCTCAGAAAACGTTATAAACGGCATCGTCCAGAAAAACTCCGCTGGCTGCACTAACTAGAAGGGGCAGTTAAGGGAATTAAACCCCGAGTGGGTTCGCTGAGCAGCAAGCTCTTAGTTAAGGACACAGGTCTTTTATTTTACTGTTTTCCAACTCGAGCCTCATCTGAGTCCAACTATTTTTTAGATGAAATCTTCAAATAAAACTGAGTGCTCTTTGTTCGTGTTCTCTCTCTCACAAGCTATTGTTGAAGCAGTAACTGAAACAGGGAATTACAGCATGGGAACATTAGACTCGCCTGTCGCCCGCCATAAGGACAGTAATTCTGTCACTTACCTCATTTCCCATAACAACGGATGTTATTGGCTTAGGGAATGTGTGAACACTCAGCTAAATCCTGAAGACCTTTGCATGCACACATATATATGTACACATATTCCTATATATTATTCACTCTTTACTTAAGCAAACTTCTGTTGTGCTCGTTGTGAGTTTACTTCAGTGAGAAAAGTGGGATTTGCCTCTTTGGAGCAGCACGAGATGAGTTCTCAGTGGAGCCGCTCCGGCCCCTCAGCTCTGCCCTGGTCCCAGCGCCTGCCCTGGCGCAGCCGGACCCTCGGCCGGGTCCCTCGGCGCAGCCCAGCGCTGCCGGGCTTTACGGGCCCAGCTGGGGTCACTCGCTCAAGCCGTGCTTTGCAATCTGCCTCACTGTGCGCCGGAAATTTTCAAGCCAACTTTTATTCACCGGGTACCAATGGTTGGGACACAGGCCGCCGCCCAGCCTGCCGATCGGCTGGAAAGAAGGATCTAACATGGATGTGTTACGTTCCCAGAGTGTGGATGCTAAAGGTTTGCACAGCCTGTGCCTCAATCAAGGCGATCAAGGCACCGAGTCTCACCTGCTCCTCTTAGTCCCTGTGTGCCACGTACGTGCTTCTGCATAACCTGAACCATCCCGTGATCCTTACAGGGAGATTCCCCTTCACTGGGAAGAGAAACCCAATTCATCTGCCTGCACGGGAGGGAAGGGACAGCCGCGCTGGTGACAGGCCCGGGTCCGGCTCAGGGAGCGCCGTCACCTTCCCAATACGAAGGGTTTGCAGACGAAGCGAGCACATGCGGGTCTGCTGCAAACCGTGGGCAGGACTCGAGCTGCAGAGCAACATCAGCAAAATTCCCTGGCTCACAATCTCAGGAAATAAGAAAAATATAAACACTCCGGGGGATATTCACAGCTGGGGTCTACCAGGGAGGCTCCCCCGATTCCCACAGCCAATTTATTCCGAGACAGGAGCTGCTCATCCCTGGCATCGACACATCCTACACACACACAGGGTTAAACCCCTCTTACACATTGCCGGCATCCAAGTTTGCCACAAATACAAGCCCCAGACCAAGTCAAATGGGAACTCGGTAATTAAACGTCTGCTCTGCAAGTCAGAGGCTCCTGAACATGTGGCAAAGCAGAGAGGTTTCCACTCCAATAGTATTTTATTACTAATCTAGTAATATATAGCTTGAGACTTACGTCTGATGGACAAATTTGGAGTCACTTCACTATGGCACTGCCATTTGCAAAGGCTTTGCAGGTCACAGTAACGGGGTCCCTGCAACGTATTTGTGTAGATCGAAGCACACAAACCCTGAAACAACCACAAAGGGAATAAACACATGGCAACTGAAGGCCCCAGCGAAGCAGGGGAGCAGTAACAGAAGCAGGCTACCTACCCAAAGGCCAGTGAAACCGGCCCTGGATTTTGTTACCTCACTGTGCACTGGAGTGCATAAACTAGCTGGAAAGATGCATTATTAGTGTTAAGGGCTCTTTTTGGAGCAGACTCACAATTGTACTGTTTTTATCATCTTTAATGGCTGGACATGGTGAGCAGCGACAGCCAGATCCTTCGCAACTGCTTGCACTAGTGCCTCCTAAAAAGCAGTTCCTATGAAACCTCATATGAAAAGAGGAAAATACTGGAGGACAAAACCCATTGCTATCAGTTAAACCTTTAACTGGGCAGCTGCAGCGTCCAGGCAGGCTGCCCCACGGCTGCCCAATTAGTAGAGCCCATTAGGAATCGGGGCTTTGTGTCCTCCTCACTCGGCCACGAACCCGCTTCACGCTCTGTGGCCTCGGGCAGATTCACTCCCGTGTGCTCCGCACTCCTCTGGCTTTTTTACTCACCTGCCAAATATGCCAAATTTCATCTGACTGACCTTTCAAGAGGCCGAATCACTGGCAAAGCTTTTGGAGGACAGTCTAAACTGAATTACACTTGAAACAAACATGAAATCATTATCCTAGAGAATACGGTAAACTAAAAAATAACTGTATTTGTATTAGAGGTAATGGACTGTATGGCCCAATTTGCTCTTGCTCATAAGGACAGAAAGACTCTAGAGGAGTCGCTGTAGTCTACAGCTCTACCAAAATAACAGCACAGAATATGGCCCCGTTCTCAACTTGCTAACTGCGCTCTGTGTGTGTTTATTGCAGCAGAAGCTTCAGTTTTTGACTAAACCCTTATTGCTACTTTTGGCAGAAACACAAAAAGTCTACATTGTTTGAGAGCACAGACACTCTGGCAATGCAATCACTGCATTGTGGCACATCCGATAGAAAAGGGAATTTTTATAATCAGGATGAAACTCCACAGGGGAGAAAAAAAAAAAGCCCAAGAAAAAGTAACACACACACCCCCCCCGAATGTAAATATTTGACATGATGGGAATTCCTAGGGATTTTGTCTTACTTAGCTGTATACAAGATTCCAAGCTGGATGCATCCTTAAACCAAAAGCTATTGGCTCGTGTCCAAATTTTGTGGCTGCTTTTCTCTCTCAAATACTCCAGCCCAGCCCCACCAGATCCAAACATCCTTTCAAGCTGGAGAAGTTCAGTTCCAGACCTAGAATCTGTAGTTAGGGCACATCTCCATTCCAAGAGCAGCATAAAGTGGCCGTCACTCACATGTCGCTCTGCTACTCGGCCCCTGGTGAAGCACATCGGAGCAGCTCCTCTCTCCATCTTAACAGAGACAGAAATTAGCCACTTTATAGCGTTCTCGGGCAGGAGGAAGGAGTTATTCACAATTCATCTTCAAGACAAAAATCCTCATTCATAGGAAAATCTAAAAAGAATCCCCAACTGCGATCTCCTCCACTCACTCGTTATCCCGCCTGTCTGTATCAATTAACCACAAGCGTTTCCAGAGAGCTCCTCAGCACAGCAGCTAGACAAAACAGGATCTTTTTCCGGCTTTCCGGTGCGTGCTGCATCCAAAGCGCCGGCCCAGCGTCTCGGGGCGACGGGGCTGCACCAGCGCTCGGGCAATGCCAGTAACCGGCACCGGCGGCTGCTCGCTGCCATCGGCAGAAACTGCATGCAGCCTGGAGACAGGAGCAGCAGCGACTGCTGACCAGCTATTCCATACGCTTACTTGTATAAGTGACTTTCAGAAAAATCAGACCCACAGCATCAAACGACAGAAAGGCAGAACTGGAAATTCTTCGCAAAGTAAATTTTTGGTAAAATGAAGACGAAAGATTCTTAGGCCATGGCCAAGCCTGAAGATGAGAGCCTGCCAGTGGGGTTGTGCTACGTAACTGCTCTGAGCTCCAGATTCAGACCCACTTCTCACTTCTGAAGGGAAAAAAACACCAACCAGGACAGAAATACAGTAATATGCCTTGTTGGAAACAAATCTTGTTTGTGTTCCTCCAAGCAGATTGACTCTGGAAAAAAGCAAAGTTGAGTCACATCTGTTTCTTTGCAAATGGAGGGGAAAATGCGTACATGAAAGTTTGCACCAAATTAGTTACTGTAGATCAGCTCTTCTCCAGAGCTAGATTGCTTAATCTGTTACAAGTTATTGCCTCCTATGGCCAGAATTTATTATTCCCATTTATAATTCTAATGTTTCAGTTAGTCACCCATTCACAGGGATAAGATCAGTGCCTGAAGTCATGGAGCATTACACATTTCTTCATTTAGAGATGACATAAAACCTTTGACATTTTCCGAGGAATGTTCAGACTGGAATGAAATGGACGATAAGAAATATATCCACATATTCTGCACAAGCAAATTACACTTATCCACACAGACTTCATTAACAGAGCAAAATAGTGTTTCTTCAGCATTTTTCTCTCCTGAGAAGACACAGAATGGATTCCGGGTTAGCCACTATGGGAATAAGCATTCTTTTAAAAGCAAAGAAAATGTATTTAACAAATCAATTTTTCTTGCATTTGTATGGAGATTAAGTTAGTGATGCCTTTAATTCACTCAGAATAAGGCATTCCCAAGGGAGCAATTCTGTGGGAAGAGATACATTTTACATTACAGTACTATAAAGTTATAAAACTCACATACAACCCACTGGAAAACTCTATCACAGCAGAGCTTTTCATTTTGCATATCGGCAAACTGAACCCAGTTCAGGACAGGACTTAAGCACACGCTTAAGTCTAATTGGTTTCAGTGAAACTTAAGCATGTGCTTGAAATTAAGCCAGCGCATGAGCATTTTTCCTGATTAGTAATGCCTCCCTGGACCGAAGCCAGAATGTGGTCAAGTGGTTGAGGGAGGATGCCAGTGCTTTCACTGGAGTACTGTCCGGCTTCTGGAAAAGTATTTCTATTATCCATCCCTTCTCTTATTTGTCTGTAAAAGGGGTATAACTACATATAGCAGTTTCACCAGTCTGATGCTCAGTTCGTGCTATTTGTAAAATGTTTTGAATTCACTAGATGTTTCTCAGGTGTTAAGGATGGCACAATAAATGTACTGCGTTAGCTATCACCGCAGAGCATCACCTTGAGTTTCCTGCGCGTAACACAGCATAATCCTGTATGAAATGCTGCAGATCCTAAGAGGGAACTCCGCTAACTCAAAATTCCCAAGCAGCTCAGGATTTCAGAGAAATTCTCAAAACATGGTTTCACCACATGCTTTCCACACGTTGGCAAACAGGTTCAGACGGCACGTTCTATGGCTTTAGCCTAGCTTTCCTCTGAGGCTGCGATCATTGCCTGATTTGTCTCACGTCCACAATTAAAACACCGAAGCACTTGTGGCGAGCTGATGGCGGGTTTTTAAGGCACTTTTGGCAATCGGAGAAGTCACGGGGCTCCCCCACGCCAACTCACGACCTCCACACACGGCTCCGGGACAGAGCCTGGAGGGAGAGGGATGGTTCATCAGGAGAGGTAAGAACTAATGCGGTAGCTGCTACGTGCCTTCTGTTTTTCGGCATCGGCAAGCACTGAAAAAAACAAATGGGTTCAGGCTACACTAAAACATCGTGACTTGTGTTAAACACTGATCAGTGTTGCCGCAGAAGTTTGTCACAGAGACATGGATAACCAAAAAGCAAAGGAAACTGAGGGAAAGAAGGGCAATGCTAGAGCTTTTTTCCTTGAACACTGGTGAAAGTTTAAATTTTAATTTGGTGAGATAGGTGAGACCACCGTGAGGTGATCCCTAATCCCCTGGGTTCCTAGACAGCGAGAGACTGGCGAGAACACATGGGGGAAAGCATTTATTGTCAAAAATGAAAGCAAACCAACCCAGACCAAGGCTGAACAACACCCCAGGGTTACAACCGTGACTCAGATAAATTCTAACTGGAACTCATATTCTTACCAAATGGGAAGTATTACCTCTATCTTCCTCAATTTAGATGAGATGGAAACTCATTAGAAAATACAGCACATGGTTTTGAAATTAACAGCACGCCACCATTTTGAATGTATAGAGCACCCGTGCAGTTTTGGCAATTCCCTTGAAGCCCTGCACAGGCACTTTATTAGTGGCTATCGTGGCCATTTTTAATAATGATGGCTAAGCATATTTTTTCCCGGAGTGCTTTGAAGAGCGGAACCAGCAATCAGGCCATGGCTTGGCTATAAAATGCCAACCTCATTTCGAACGTCTAAATCACTCTCATGGACCACGAGCGCAGAGAGGACCACCCACCACATCACATTAACATAAATACAGCGTTCACCCAAAGCCAAACGAGCAACTGGAACGGCGGGAGTTGAGAGTAGAACAACAAAAAACGATGAGGGGGTGGGAGGGATTGAGTTACGAAGCGAGATTAAAAGAGCACGTAGCCTGGCTGAGGGACAGCAAGATAGACATGATAACAGCCTATAAATTTTCACAAAGCATAAACACCAAGGAAGGGAAGGAATTCCTCGCAGTGAATAAAGAGGTTCTGTTGGGAGTGAATGAAGAGAGGAAAAAAATGTGGCTTGTGTATCAGGGTGAACTTCTTGAGGCACAATCTAGTAGGCAGCGAAGTCCACTTGCTTGGCAGGATTTCGAGGGGCTGAACAAAGCGTTAGTACAGCAGGGAATTACCCGGAGTTATTGCCGGCAGGGAGTCGGCGGCGGGATGCTCTGAGTGGCCTTTCAGCCCCCCACATCTGAGGAGCCCCCCCGCTCCCCACTCCCACGGGAGGCAGCTGCCCTCCTGCCTGCGCACATCGTTCCCTCATCGCAATCGCTGCCCGGCCTCCACGGGACTAGAAATACGGGCTGGATGCACAAAGGCTTCCAGGTGCGTAACAAGCGCGGTGGGTACTGCGCTGCTGGACACAGCTGGGAATCCCAGGCGGTCCCTGCCACGTCAAGTGCTCACCGTTGAAAATCTAAGTCCAGGAAATTAGATTATAAACCCACTAAAGCAAGAACGATCCTTTTGTTCTCTACTTATTTAGCACCTAACACAACAGGATTCTTGGCGCTGCTGCAAGGATACTGTTTATAGTAATAAAAATAGGATCTAATAGTCTGAGGTGGCTTGGCTCCTGCGAAGCCCAGGATGAGAAGGGCACTCAAAAGCAGTCGTAGCAGAAGGCATCCTCAGAAAAAGCGCTCTGCAGAAAGGTGGTAAACTGATACGTAGCCCACACCAGAAATAAGCACACGTTTGACTTAGAATCACAAGTGACCACAGTAAAAGGTTACTTGTTCAGCTGAAGCACAGAATTAAAGTTACTCCTAACATGTGTTTTGGGGTCTGGGTGTGGTTTCTAGATAGCCTGAAATTTCAATCTACTGTTTTGCCTGTCAACATTAGCCAAGTTTTGATGTGTTCCAGTTCTCTTAAACGCGGCCGACAGATGCTAAAATCAAAGCTGACATTCAACCTACGTGCTGCATAATCTAATAACGGGACTCGCGCTACTCAAAACTAACAAAACTTAAGGGCTTTTTTTCAGCAAAACTTTGCTGTCATTCATATTTTCATCCGTCTTTTCCAGGGAGTCTAACTCAGAAAAATTATTTTTTCTCTGAAAAGCTTTGAAAAGAAAGCGTCATTGTATTTTTGTGTCAACATGGGCGAAGAGACACTTAAAAGCCATAACCTGCCGGTGTCCAGCACTTGTGCATTTAGCAAGAGTGTGAACGAGGTGAATTCAAGTGTCTCGGTGGGGAGCGTGGTGCACACATGGTCTCAGCGCCCAGGGTGAGCGCCTGCTGCCAAGGATCTCTGTCTTTGACTTAGACAAGGCCAAAATGTCACACATTTGTCAGTGTTTCTTATTAACCCAGCAGAAACCATAGGGGACTTTTTCAGTGATCGACTGAAGGGATACACTCAAGTTTGAAGCGTTATTTTAAAAACTATACTCAAGGAAATCTCTTCAAACACTCGGGGTGAGCCTTCTCCTGTTGATTTATGTACCATCACACCGCCCTAAGTCCAGAGCTGCTGCTGCACCGATCCAAACGTCCATCTGACCGTGCCACAGGAGCTGAGCTTCACTGCAGCATTCTCTGTTTCAGCCGAACTCAAACTGTGATGATTTAATAAGCTATTCACTGAAAATGAGAAAACATCAGTATGAAAGACATGGTTTTCACACCATCACCCTGCAAAAACTCAAAAATAATGATGGATTTCAACCCTTTTATCACTTAACACTCTGCAGCTTTGGCATTTCAAGTAGGCATCAGAGTTTCTTTCCTAATGCACAGAAACAGAACTTCCCTGATTTTGCATTTTAGAGCATGAGACCTTTTAAATCCTTAAGAAAATAAAACCACAGATTGCAGATTACTAACCCCTCAGGTCTCACACAATTTAAACGAGGTAGAGAAGGAGCTGTTCAATGAATCATATTTTCAGTTTCTGGCAGCACTCATAGCCTACAGAAGAAGGGTCACACATTAAAATTCTCACATTCTATCAGTTTCTTGGTAGTATTATATCTGAGATGCACCATCTTAAAACCATGAAGTTAGGAATTCCCTGTTTTCATAGCTTCATCTCCCTCAGCAAATAAATAAGAAAACCAAAGGAATTGCGTAACGGCATTGCATAGGTGCTTCCTAATTCTGAGGTTGGTTTTAGCAGCGATTGTATCTCATGCATGAAAGCGCTGTCTTTATAGATGACATATGCTCTGTTGTGGGGAAACACAGGATCCCACTGAAAGCAAAATCTCTTTCCAAACTTTGTTCTGCCAGATGCAGCCTCCCCTAGCATTGGATTCCAGCTTTGGTTTTCTTCATAGCAATTTCTGGCTTTTGAAAATCTCCTTACTCAACAATTTGTGCTTGTGGGGAAAATATAGAAACCACACGGTATTTTTTCACTTGTGCTTTTTTTACATCTCAACCCCGTTTTTATCTATATCCATATACTTTGAAACACGGCTAACCTGTAATTATGGAGAGAACAAATAGAGTCATATCACACGATCCGATATAATACATTAGTTGTTGATTTTTTGGCCAGCTTGAGAAATAAAAGAATAAAAACTACCAACTTGGAAAAAATAAATTAGCTAAGTGAACATTGCCTAAACACATATTTGAGCCAACGACAATGATGTTAATTTAATAGTAAGCACATATATATGCATGTGTAAATACACCCCCCCCCACTGAACGTGCTACTATCATTTATGGGATTCTCTTCCTAATCTTGTAACTGAATGCAACTGCTGATCTTATCTTACCCCAACACTGTAATTTTCAACCTTAAAAATAAACATTGAAAGCAAGAATAGATCTTTTATGTTAAAGTCACGTGGGAGAAGCTACACATGAAAAATATCAGCGTGGTGTTATTGGAATGTAAAGACTTTAATGAAAGCTTAGGTAAAACTCAGCAAGTCTCTGAGGACATTTCCAGGAATGAGCGATTATTTGCTGGAGAAGACTGCAAAATCAGATTCAGTTACCCAACTAAAGCGCTTTTTCAACTAATTATGCGCTGGTGTCATGGTCATGCTGATGCTCAGTTTTATGCAAAATACAGCATGCCAGTCTTGCTCCCAGTGAAGTCACTGGCAAACCTTGCTTTGATTTTAATGAGTTCTGGATCTGACTTAGCTATTTAAATATATGTTTTAAGGTCCAGCTTCTGTTCTTACTGAAGTCAATGGAAATTCTCTCACTGACATCAGATGGAAGAAGCACAGGGTTTAAATTAGATTGGACTAAAATAAATTGTATGGAAATTTAAGAAATAAGTATTTTAATTAGACTTAAGTGAATAACCTTACATAATGCAGTGTAACAGACCTCTGAGAAGAGCAACTTGAGCTAATAAAATATATAGAGAAAGAAAATATGTATTTCTTAACCTGTTAAGCCTTATCTTTGGGGAACAACATATGACAAAGACCCCGCATAAGGAGAACAGCAAAGTAACCCCACAGAAGTACCTTGCTTAGAGATTTCTTTCCGTAGTCTGGTCTTTTCCACTTAACGCAAGTAATGTCTGATAGCTGTCACTAACGATGCCTTTGCAATGATCACTAACCAAAGCCCTGAGCTGGAGAGGCAAGTCAGCGTGGTATTTTGTTGCCCAAAACCTAAGTGTCAGAAAGGACTTGCAGCAGGAACCCAGGTGTCTGGATTTCCAGTGCCCAGGCTGCGGGGGGGCCCCAGGGCACCCTCCCACCCTTCCCTTCCCCTGCCCCTTCTCTTCAGGGGTGTCTCAACCGAGGGTCTCCCTTGCCTTTCCGAGGAAAAGACTCTCTCCAAGGATGGAGGAGCCTCCCTCAGGCTCTGCTCCTTGTCGTAAACAGACATCATTTTGCCTTTTTTCACAGCACAGTTGTCTTTGTTTTCTCATACGGTCTCTTAAGCCAGAACCTTTTCTTCTGAAACTGTTCCAAGAACTGTGGGGTTGAGAGATGCCTTTCTGAAAGGGAGCCGCAAAGATGCAGCCGGGGCTCGGTGGCATGTCCCTGGAGCAGGACACGGCCTGTGAAGGTGTCCCCTGCTGGGGCAGGTGCTGGACCCTCCCAGGGATAATTCCCAATTCCCAGTGAAACACCTCCGAGCCCTCCTGGATCTAAACCCAGCTCAAGCGCTCGCCGTGCTCCGGGCAGGAGCGAGCCGCAAGGGGGAAAGCCCGGCAGGGTTTCTGGGGAGGGGACAGCGACCCCCAGCACTCCGGCAGCCTCGGGCGGGGGCAGAGGCTCAGCCCCCGCCCAACCGCGCCCCGACGGGGCTCCAGCCGGGCCGGCTGCGCCGCAGCCCGCTCCGGAGGGGACGGGAGAGGCGGCGGCGAAGCCCCTCGGCGGGGGGGCTGCCTCCCTCCCCGGCCCCACAGCTCGGCGGCATCCCTGGGGCTCCGAGCTCCCCCCGGGGCTCCCCNCCGGGGACCCCGAGCCGGCCCCACGGAGAGCCGCCTTGCAGCTTCCCTGCAGTGTTCCCGCACACCCCCTGCAGCCCCGCGCACGCCCCTGGCCACTGCTTTGCACCCTCCTTGCGCTCCCCTTACAGCCCTCTCGCACCATCCTTGCTGTTCCTTCGCCC
>VWZL01001006.1:1313410-1354851 GCA_013396915.1 Stercorarius parasiticus | reverse complement strand
CCCCGGCCGGGGCCGGCACCCCCGCCACGGGACCGGCACTTTGGCCTCAGGGCCCGGCGTCAGTGGCCGCGCCGGCTGCGGGGCGCCATGGCCGTGGTGGGCTGCTCTGTGCCCCGGGGGCCCCGCGGCCGGGCCAGCGCGGTGTCCCCCCACCCGCGGCGGTGGGGCTGCCCCGGCTCCCCCGGGCTGTGGGGCTGGGGCCGTCTCTCCTCGGTGGGGCTCACCCCCACGGCCTGGCCCTGCCGCCCACCGCGGGCCATGGCTCCCTCAGACCCAACAGCCCTCCTTCATCTTCAGCCGCCGCTGCCAGGGCCGTCAAGAGACACCAGGTGTCCCCTGGAGAGCCTAAAGCCTTTACAACCCCCTCAACATCCCACGCTGAAAAAATACAGGACCCTTTGAGGATGACTCCGAAGTGCGGCTGCCTGGGGCCCTCGTGCTCGTGACAACCATTTCCCTTCCCTTTCCATGGCCCGAAGGGCAGGGAGGTGGCAGATAAAGGGCTTATAACCAGCTCTTGGCACGAAGCTAAGCACAAATCTGAACTTAGACGTGCCTAGGACAACGCAGCGCCTCTCCTTGTCTATGCTGATCATCAGCACGAACCGCTCAGTTCACGGCCCTCCGAACGCGGTGAAAGGAGGGCCGTGGGGCGATGTGCCAACGGGGCTCTGCCGGAGCAGCGAGGGAAGGGCTGTCCGCGGGGGTCTGACAGGACAACAGCATCATCCTCGTGCTGGCGCCGAAGGGTGAAGCTTAGTGCGTTTTTCCAGACTGAAAAAACAGGTTCAGTTTTTGCTGAAAGAAATCAAAATGCACGTGCGCCCCCAGCAGAACCCCAGGACCCTGCAAACTCTCTTTTCCTGGTGAAACTGCCTGTTTCACTGGGTAAAGGGAAACTTTAGGGGAAAAAAAGCTCGTCTCCAAGTTCACAGTGGTAATCCCGTTGATTGCAGTGAGGAGGAGAAGTTGGGGCCTGGTTCTGCAGGCACATATTTGCGGAGCGGAGGCTTCAGCGCGCTGGGGTGAGGTCTCAGTGCAGCAGTTTTATTACTTTGTCAAAAATAATGCATAACATCTTTAATGCAAAGTGGGACACGCTTATCTGTCATGGTTGCATAAAGAATTAAAGTTTAATGATACTTGCCAAGATAAAAATAACAAAGTCCATTTGTAATGCAGGCACTCCTTTTGCTAGCTGATGTTTTTATCTCTTTTTGTTTCTCAAATTCCCCAAACCAGTCGTTCTCGGTAAATGTCCAAACCACAGTAGTTTTATTATGTTTACAGATACATAAATTATCAAACGCATAGGAAAAATATTGCCCTTTATAATGATGCTGGACAGAAAGGAATAATTTTGCAAGAGGTTATCTTTAAGAGCAGGACATACTCTTTTCATACCCAATCCAGCGAAACCCAGAAAAATGATGGTACAGGTGATGTTCTACTGGTAACAAACTCAGTTTTCAGCTATGCGCTTCTTATATGGTGCTTCTAATGTTTATTGCTGATCTCCTTCCTTTATTTTGAGCATTTTGAGAGCGTTTTTTTGAGGGAGGGAGTAAAACCGAAGCAATTTCAGAGTACTTTACGCAGGTGTTGGAAAGCATTAATAATCATATGTAAATTATCACGAGCTTTTACCATGTATCAGACTAACAGGGCACAGCAATAGATTTCATTCACGTGGCCTCTTTCATCCCTGCGGCTCCCAAGGGGCCTTACCAAAGTACCCAAGTCCTGAGCGCTTTTTCTTCGGCAGAGTCCTCCCGCGGCCGCCACGTTGCGGAGCTGGGGGAGCGGAGCGATGCAGCTGCCCTGCAGCTGCTGCGGGAGGAGGAGAGGCGCGCGGCAGCCCGTGAGGAGCGCCGGCAGGAGTCAGATAGGCCATCGAGCCTTCCGACCTGGGAGCCTGCCAGGACATCAGGCTTAAATTCTCAGCTCGTGTAAAAATTGCTGGGTAATCTTCAGCTCCTGCAGAGGACCAGCAATGTAAAAACGCCTATAATTTTTATTATCAAATAATTACAGAATACCTGCTGGGCAAAGCTTGTAGAGGGAGACAAATGATTGCAAATAGCCTGTAATTCCAGCAGAACTATGTGGCCCGGTTTACGTATTCAAAGTGAATATAAGTTGTTCCTATTCTGATTCGGGAGCACTTTACTCACGGTGCTGTAAATACTAACACAGCTGCAGGGTAACTGGGAACCAGACCAAGCTGTTTTTACGTCAGCTATGCTCTGCTTGCCTGGCACCTTGCGTGATATTCATTCCTGTGCAAAACAGGTACAGAATGCTTGAACTCGGAATCATGCACTCCTGTCAGCAATACAGGGCAACGAGTTGCCTAGCCCCGAAGGCCAAATATTTTCCCCTTGCCAGACTGGGAAGGGTCGGCAACCACACATGAAGGCAGCGGGCCAGGAAACCAGGGATTAATAAGCCAACAGCGCTGAAAATGCTGTTTGTCTGAAGAAAGGGATCCTCTGACTAGATACTCGGGTCCCCAGAAAGCCATGTCCGTAAGCCGTAGCAGCTCTGCCTCTGAAGTTCAGTCTCTAAGAGGTAATACCAAGGGATATAGTGTTTGCAGAGCTGAAAATACTGGGTGACCTGGAAGTGCTGAGTGTGTCCATTTGTAACTAATGCTTACCCTGTAGAACCACTTGCACTCTATTCCCATTTCGGGGGTGTATTTTATGGAGCTGTGGGAATTAGTATGCCCTAACAGCTTTCTAGGATAGCCTATACGTTTAGGCACAAGACTACTGCAAAAACGTTAGTGAAAGTACAATATTTAAAAAAAAAAATATTTGTTAACATTCAGACTCTGTTCTCATCCAGATAATTTCACCTGCTATGGATGGTCACCTGTAAAATGCTGTTGTGCATCAGCATAGAGCTCAAAGGCACAGCCCACATCTTTCCCAATGCCTGTGAATGACTTCCAAGCTACGGCTTCTTTTGTCAAGTCTCAGCCAAGAGCAGATGGAATTGAGTAATAAATCCCTGTTTTGGGGGGCTTGTGGGAGAAGGGCTAGGCATCCCTCATGGCAAGAACTTCATTGAATCTCACTGGGAAACTCTGGAGGGAGCTATATACATTTAACACTCTTTGACTCACCAACAGATGGACCATGATGCAGAGTTGGCAGGTGGGGACAAAAAAAAACATATAAAAAAGCTATAAAAAATAAACAAGCCTGGAAAGGATTCTTGAATTTCTCAGAAAAAAGATAATAAATATAAGGTGCAGATTGTATTTCTTTCACTCTCAAATAGAAACAGTTAATATGTGCAGAGGATTCTTCATCAGAAATACAACACACAGAGCCTTTATTCATTAACTCTCATAACACGGCCAAAGGAAGACAGCATTATCTTCCCCACAGGGACAGAGGGGCCAGGGACGATACGATTTGCTCGTAATGGTGTCATCAGTGCCTGTCTCAGGACATGTCCCAGCTACAGCGTGCAGTAACGAGTGCCCTGTTTCTCTTGGTTCGGCCCAGAACAACTGCCCTGCCGTGCAACGTGTGGTGCTATTGCTTCACCATCAGTAAAGAAAACGTAACATTGCCCTCCTTGATCACCTCCCATTTCTTAGGCCAACCTGATCTCAAGCAGGCGATTCCCTCTTGCTTTGTCACAATCGGCGACAGCCTCTTTGGGGTCTGCCATGTGGGGCTGGTGGTGCATACGGGGATCGCTGGCGCGGTGGATGTGTGTCAGCCCCCCGAGGTGAGCCCCGACTGACGGTGGAGCAACGAAGGAAATGGCACCTTCCTTTAGCCTGTTACTTTGCGCTATTCACTGAGAAGTAGCTTTTAAAAGAAAATATTGCAGAGTCATACGGCGCATACCCAGTGCACTTGATAGAGTAACAATAGGAAAATGTGAATAAACCTTCCAGGGTACCTGGCTCAGCGTATGTATTTATATGCTAAGAAGCACTGGGGTATTATTTACATGCTTAGCTGGGGTTTGTCCTTTCTAGAGAAGTCTGGACTGCTACCTGTTATACTTGGCTCGTGATGATTTAAATAGGAATTTATAGACCCTAAACCATCTGCAAAATGTCCCAGTTCTTCAAGGCCAATGTAAATGCAATGAGGGGGGAAAACCACAGAAAGAAAAGGTTAACAAGGTTTCTCCGTGCCTCCCCCTTGGCACATTTTATAATTAACTTTATAAGGTCTGAGAGCAAAGGTTTGAAGCAGATAAAGCTCCCACATCCTTGGAGATAATTGCAACAGTTTGTGTAGCACATTGCACCAGAAACAACTTTCTTTGGTTTCCTTGCACTGCAAGTTGTTGGGAATACGTGTGCTGCAGGGCACTGCGGAGCGCTGGCTTCACATCTCAACATGAAAGCAGCTCGCTCTGATTTATATCATCATGCTAATCAGGAACGCGCATTAATTCAAGGTCCCTTTTGGGGCTAGGGGAAGAAGAAACAATCAAAAATGAGCCAGCTTTCTATCTTGTGCAAGGTGCCACTGTTTTCCAAAGAGTGAGGGAATTAAGTGTCATTAGTTTTTACAGACACTGTAAAAGGCAGCTAGAGGAGAGACCTCGCTGCACGCTGCGGTGAGAGCCACAGGCGACGGAACCTTCTTCTGCCCCCGGACTCTATCAGCATTAAGGAAATTTAAAATTTAAATAGATCTTGAAACTGTAGCCCACATTTTCGTATGAATGACAGATCCTTCCTGCCCTCACTCCACCACATTTCTCCAAGCCTGAAAACTGACGCTTCCTTCTTAACAGCAAAAAGTGGGAAAGACGTTTGTGGTCTGGTGGTTACACCATGGGGTTGGAAAGCAGAAGAAGTGTTGTTTCACTTCTGGGCCAAGTTTCTTGTTCACCATGGACTTGATCCTGCCAGATACTGAGCACCCATTGATTTTTCAAGGCCAAGCCCTCACACAATTCATGTGAGTCCAAGTTCTTGTTCCAAAGCAAAATCTGGGCCTGTATTCAAAAAAATTGGTGCTGATTCTGTGGTTATGCTGCTTCCTCCACAATCCCAGCAGCCCAGCATTAATTTCCATTCTCCCTTCTAGTGGCATGAGAGTTAGGACAGTCATACTCTAACACTTGACACCTCCAAAGCCCCGATTCCTCATTAAAACTTCATTTTACTCCTCTCTGGGCTTTAGCTTTTTCAGATTAGTGGGGGGTCCTGTTCTCTTCTGTTTCTGCCCATACCCAGGAAAGGAAAAGAATAACAATCTGGAAAGAAATTGCTTTTATTCTTATGGATTGCAAAATCACCAGTAGCTCTGACTTTTGCTGGAGGAGAAGCCACTACCGGTACAGACAGCCTGTACCGAGCCTGGTTTCTGTAGGGCAGCGTGCGGCTCAGAAAGAACGAGCAAGCATCATCGTGTCTCTAGGCTGTTTGCTGGGCAAGTAATAATACTTCCTCAAGGTTTATTAGTATTCACCCATTAGGACTGTAGGAATTTAGGTGCTAGCGTCTTATAAACACCTTAGGCGTGTGATTTTATGTATGTTTTCCGTAGGCCTTGTGGTGACTGTGAACTAATTCTAAGGTTCTACAGAAAATAACCAAGAAAAGCAGGTCTATTGTCAGTGGCTCCATCGGGGTCCATGAATCCTAAAAGTCTGGAAACCACCACTGAGATCAATGGATGGATTATTTAGATTGGATGTGGCTCCTTTTTTTGTATCCTTATATGTAATCCAATTTTCAGTGTAAGATTTCAGTGTAAGAAGTGCCAATTGCACCGCTGCACGCAGAAAACGGCACAGATCTGGCTGACTGCAAAGGTCTGTGGCTCCAGGCACGGCCTCTGCGTTCTGCAAAGACAGAGAAAATAAGAGGGAGCTTGGGCCATCAATAAAGGAAGGTATAATAACCGTATCTTTGTTCAGTGACTATAGTAACCATAAGCAGCTGTTAAAACAGATGGGAGTGTTAAAAATCCAAGCCTTTCTGTGGTCCCTAGTCCAGGGCTGTTACAATAAGGCTTGTTTCCTCCTCGTTAAAACAATCATTTACTCTTTACGTTTAGGAAGATAAATGTTCTCAAGGCACATAGTGATATCAGCAAAGATAAATTGCAAAGGCCAGCAGCCAAATTCGTGCTACTGTGAGGAACGCGTCATAGCTGGTTGCAGCAGCCCCGTGTCTGCTCCGGCAGCGACGCTGGTGCTCACCTGCGCAGGGCACGAGCCCGCTGCCCCACTCCTCCACAGCACGAGGGCGATCTTTAGAGTCTGCAAAGGGCAGCCAAGACTGGTGCCCTAATCAGGAAAACACTTAATCACTTACTTAATTCTTGCTCTACCCAAAACATATTTATGGATATGAACTTTAGTTCATGGCTTACGTGTGTAGTATCCTTATATGCCCCAAACATTATTCAGCTGTGTGCATTTTTTCTGGTTTATGTATGTGCACTTTCCCTGCCGCTCTTCAAACTATCGCAAAGGGTTTTCAAAGCTTTTTTTTAAAGGTAGAAGGAAACGTTGGGATAAGAGGTATCTTCTGAGTCCCTTGGATTACATTGCACACTTCGGTCTGCGAGTGCCCCGTGGGCACCCGGCTGCTCCTTTTGCTGGCCAGTGCGTCCCCTGCACAAACCCTCCTTGCTGGCCCAGAGCAACCACCGACGGGCCCAAACTGCTGACCTATTAACCAAACAAACTCTGCTAAATATTGCCATGTGTAAGTGTACTACTATTTTTCTAATTGCTAAAAACATGTCCTTCCTGCATTCAATAGTCTCCAGCAGAGATTGTTAACATCTGGGTATTTAGCACAATAGAGGCTTTAAACGTAAAGGAACATTGTCCAGGTCAGACAGTGAATTTGGCCATATGTATTTTTTTATAGATGATTCTTTTCATGTTATCCATGTTACATTTGAAGCCGTGAATCAATGACTCTCACGAGGATTACGTCAGCAGAGAGCATAGTTCATTATGGAAAGAATAGCCCTGAGAGAAGACGGATGTAAGCTCGGACAGGTGATGATGGATGGGAACCGCTCCTTGACTGGACGTACAGCCTTCTGCTGGGGGAGCGAGGGCTGGGGGAGCAAAGCCTCTCGTGGTGTTCTCTGATGTGGTTGTATGGGATAGCTGTGAGCCCTACGACTCAAAAAGTCCCAATCCTTCCCAGTTATTTAGGCATCAGCTTATGAAGAGTACTCCAGACTGTGTTTTCCCTGTGGCTTCAGCAGTGAGGGAGTCCGTCTTACATATGGCTGTAATAATTTTGAAAACCTAATTTTATTTTCCACCACTAATTGCAAGAGACTTTTTCCTCCTGCTTTTTCTTGCCGTGGAGAAGAAGTAATTTTTTATTCTTGTTTCTAGACAGCTTCAATTCCTGCAGTTGTGAACTGGTTTGCTGTTACAGTATTTGTATTTGAAGCATGAAAAGCAGATATCTAGACCCAGTAGTGTTGAGTAGAGAAATTTCTTTGGTCTTTGAACTATAAATATAGCAAATTTCCCCTCATCTTGTATTTTGTAAAGCTTTGTTTTTACAAAAGTATCTAATCTTAAATCAAACTTTGTCTCTAGTTATACCAGCCCTTTGGAGCCAATACCGTCCATCGCGTCAGTGACAGTTCAGGTATTCCAAAAATAAGATGATTATAAATCTGAGCTCTGTACCCGTATGTCCCAAAACCTTAGGGATAAAGCAGAGACACTCCACATTTACGGAAGCAAGATTTAAACCTCAGTATCTCGGTGAGCTGCGTGTGTGCTGTAAACAATGGTGGCGTTGGGCTCAAGAGTCAAGCTTTCGCAGAAGGAGGTGAGTTGTGTGACTTTCGGTGCCAGCCTTTCCCTTTTTCTGCATCACCCCGCAGCCTCGTGGCCCGCAGCTGCCTGGCTGCGGGGATGCTGAGAGTCGCAGCTACAGAAATGCTGTGGCCACCGTGTGATGCGGCGGCTGCAGACGTGCTGCAGGACCTGTGCCGGGACCCCAGCTCTGCCAGAAACTGCCCAGCCTGAAACGCGGAGCCGACGGGGGACCTTTGATCCTCCGAAAACAGAAAGTGCAATTGATTCTTTTCACTTAGAGGCATAACTGGTGTTACATTTCCTGAGCTGGACGAGGGTGGTCCAGATGTCCATGACAGATTTTTGCATAAGCACTTTACATTCTTGTTTTTCTAGCTGTTTGCTCCTCTTCCCTGCTTTAAAAAAAGCTCTTCGTACACAGTCGCTGTTGTTGAAATCACTGCCCTAAAAAAGGAGTTACATCAGCCTTTAGCCTTCAATAGTTTATTGGATATCTGGTTGCTAGTGGGGAAAACAGACAAAATTAGGCAGACAGGAAAAACCGTGGGACAGTTATTTATGTGGATTTGGGGTCATTTTCTCTTTCAAACAAGTTGAAAGTTTCAAACAAGTACAGCTATATGCTGGAAAAGTATGCCAAGTTTTACCCAATCTACTCACAAGTCAAATAATTGGACATATGAACCAATTATTCAACTGCATGTGCATTTTGAACAATCTGGAATGTTATTTTTTATGGACCAGATTCCATATTCAGACAATCTGCAAAGAGTCAAAATGCAATAAGAATGTCACGATTCTGTCTCCATCTTTTTCTCCTGCGTGTTTGTGCGTCCACTCCATAATCGCTGTGTGCACAGAGGTCCCAGTGCTACCTGCAGAGAGATGTGCAGGATCCCTACAGAGGAGAAACAGAGACCAGCTGCATCTCTCTAGGCTTTGTAGAGACGGGCAGGTCTGAAACATAGATCATTTGCTGTTCGGTAAAGAAATCGGAATGGCCTGAATGTGTTTAGGGCATACCAGTGTGCTACCGGTGTGGAGGAGACTGCTGCTCGGGCACAGCGCTTTCTGGCCATAGGTACGAGGTACGGTC
The DNA here is from genome assembly GCA_013396915.1 of Stercorarius parasiticus. Taxonomy (NCBI): domain Eukaryota; kingdom Metazoa; phylum Chordata; class Aves; order Charadriiformes; family Stercorariidae; genus Stercorarius; species Stercorarius parasiticus. Next base: position 1,345,961 of record VWZL01001006.1, on the reverse strand, counting down.
CGCAAAAGCATCTTTGTTTGTGAAAGACAATGCAAGAACACAGGTGATGGAAGAAGCTCTTTTTGCGCTTTAGCTAGTTAAAATCTCGGAGACTTAAGGCATGTGATCTAAAGGCATGACCTAAAATTGGAAGTTGGTCCTCCTTGATCTAAACTGGGGTGACATTCAGTAGGAAATGCATCCAGACGGGGACATCACTGCAGAGCCTTTGGCTGTCTGTGTGAGCTGATCCCAGCTGTCTTAGGTGAGAGGGATCTTCCCCACGCTGCCGCTCATCCCAGCTCTGCTTTTGTCCCTCCACCCGTGCACGGAGAGGACCGGCCCCCACAAACGGCCTGCTGCCATCAGGGAGTCTTCCCCCCCGGACTCGCCCACTGACTCGGGACATCCCCGTCAGCCAGACAGCGACTGGTGACAAGAACCTTTCATCCAGGTACCGTCTCAGCAATATATTAATCAGAGAGGTAAATGTTCTTGAAAAGGAAACCACCAGCAATCCTCTGCCACGAGTCCCTCCAGCAGAAAAAGCAAGGGGCTTCCAGCCATGCTCATGTCTGGTTCTTGCTCCCTGGACGTCCCGGTAAGTGCTTGTGCACAAACCCGTATATGTGGAGATTAGCATTTACTGCCATGCACGATGCAACTGGAAGGACATAGCCACCCTTTAAGAAGTTTTTAAGCTTGGAGAATGTAAATGCTGCTTAATGCTTTTCAGCTAGGTCACTAGGAAGGTGTAAAATTCGTATTTCTCATTAAATAAATAAATGCTGCTGGTGTGTAGCCATATGCTCCCTTGAAAAATGCCATTCTTTTACCCTGGCATTGCCACCTTACTTAATGCATCGTTATGCTCAGTAGTGACATATTTCTTTCTGGAATTTTACAGGATCATTTCTTATTATTTCTCTTTGTAAGGCTTCTAAGTAAAGGACAACAGAATGTAGTGGCCTTCATAGATCTCCCCACTGAGCCTTTGAGATAACAGGTTTCTCGCATGCCCAGAGATATTTACCTTTTCTAGGCAACTCCAGGACAAGGACTTGCAGGGTCACAAGGAGGTTAGAGTCAGACAGTTGTGGGAATACATGATATATTAATACAGATCATCATAAGTGATATTAGGAATCGAATCTCACAGATTATCACATTTGAATTCCTTCTTTCCTGTAACATCTGAGGAGGCACAAAATGCTGATTGTATAAATAGGAGTCCGCGTTTCTGGCCATGCTCAGTCCAATGCCCACTGAGTTCGCTGGGAAGTCTGGTGGTCGCTGCAGTGGGCTGTGGGCGCCCCGTACGCCTGCAAGGCACTTACTTCTCTGATAATAAAAATAAGCTAAATCAGTTTCTGAGCCACTTCTGAGTTGGCTTCTGGAATATCAAACATAAGTTTTCATTCTCTTATTTCTTGATTAATGCATTGAACATCGAGTTTTCTGGTTACTTCTGAAGTTTAATCAGGGAGAAATGACCCCCCAATGGGCATTTTAATCTTGTTTCTATGTTTTTAAAGGAAATTAAATGTTAACTGCTGCTAGGTAAATTCATCTAAAACAGAGATTTTCAATTCACCCCACAAACAGTAAGAAAATAAAGATAATTGTGTGGCATTTCCTGACGAATAAAGGGAGCAAGGACTTTTTTTCCCAAATAATATTTTTAAAATAAAGTATTTTTTAAGATTACTGTTATTGTATATTTTTAAATGTCTGTTACTTTCAAATGCCCAGCTAAGCGGACTGCAGTAATTGTTAGGAAAATATTTCTCTCCCTGTCTCAGAGGTGACTGTGTAAGAACTATGACTTTGTTTAATGAGAGATTAAAAAGTAACGAGAAATTGCCATTGCATATTCCATAGCAGTCTGAAAACACAAAGCCCAGCTGCCGTCGTGGGCTCGGCGTGTGACATCCACGCTGCTGCCATGTGCGCAGCCTGAGTGCGTTGCAGGAAATACCGGGTTATAGCATGGCCTGTTATCAACTTGCAAGTCAAGACCCTTGATTTGGGGATCCCACCACTTGCCCTCGCCCTTTCATTATGCGCTAGGACTGGTCGTCAAATGCCCGGACTACACCACCCCGGGAAGTCGGGAGTTTCAAAAGATGTTGCGGGCCGGCCAGCCCCGCATCAAGGCATCCCAAAACACACGGGGATTGGGACCCACACGTCTGGCTTCCCAGCAGCGCTACCCACAACCATCCACATTTTAGGACTGAGCTCTTGTGTTGCCAAAGATTTCAACCTTAAAAATAGCTTTGGACTAGAATTTCTGTAAGATTTACCACTAAAAACAGCTCTGTAAGCAGCAAGCAAAATCCTCGTGGTTTCAGATATTACTTTTTGATCTTTTTGACAAAAGCATTGGCATTATTCTATGAAGAAAAGAAGATGTGAAGATCACACCTTCCACATCATAAGAAGAAAAAAAAAAATTGAAAGAAAAGTCTCTACTATATAATCTACACATTAACAGGTGGAAAAACAGCAACATAATTTAGCTTTCGACACAGAAATGTCTTCCTTGGAGCCAAGGAAATTCACTCTGGTGTTTAATCTGAACTGTTGCCAATTTTCTGTCTGTAATGGGAATCCAGTGGAAACTCTGGGGCAGAAAGAATTATAGATAAATGCCACTTTTAGTGCAGAAGCTTTGTCTAAGCAAATTTCACAGGGTTTAGCAGAGCACAGCCTTGGGGACCGCTCTCGGATCGGCAGCAGTATTGCCTTCTGTGCGGGTTTGCTTGTGGGAGTCTCTGCCAGAGCACGAGGGTGACTTACCTGGGGTGTAAAATTGTCATTATCAGTTAAGACTTTAGCACAAACGTAAATTCAGGTCCTGCAAAGTCACTCGCTCTCTCACACACACGCACACGCTCGGTGCTGCCGTCTTGGCCACATTCTGGACCGAACACTTCAGTGATGCTCTGCAGCCACCCGCCACGTGGTCCTCGACCGAAGCCAGTGCTCAATTCTGTCCATCTCTGGAAATGATCAGAGAATCCACCCACCACAGCCCTGAAAGCTTCCCACTTTGAAGAAACATTGGATGCCAATAAAAAAACCCTAGGACTGAAGAACACTGCGCACAGGAAAGCGAAACGGGCTGGCGGGAGTGGAGCACGGGTTTGCATCGGGTCAATGTGCCCATTTGAAATCCAGGGGGGGTCAAAATTAATATTTTTTTCTAAGTTTCACAGATACTGTTTTATTAATGGGAAACCCTGAGATGTTCGAAGGAGGCAGGGAGCTAAGCTGCCAGTGTCGTTGAATTTTAATGACAGATGTGTTCCTTAGGCTCTTTTAAAATCCCAGCTTTAATGTGCTGCTTCATGCAAGGCTAGAAAGCGTGATTACAAGCAATAATTAAAAGGCTTCTAATCCCAAGAAAAATTAGATTAAACCATAGTTCCCCTTCATAGTGATTAGACTGAAGCTACTAAAATTGAAGCCTCCTGATAGAAATTACTTTCCATTTCTCATTGTTAAGCTTATGCACTCAACACACTGCCTCACTGCCTCAAAAGCTGCTAAGTGGGGTAAATACAGTGTTAAACGTGCTAACAATGAAGTTTTCAGTCTAATCAATCTCTCTGTTGCTACAGCAAATGTAATTATTTTAATGGAGTGCCAAGATAAGTAAGAAACTGAAAGTAATCTGAAAATTTCTCTAACTGCCTGTTAATGGTGGACTTTCCTTCATTTTCTCCTTTGAAAACATTCCAAGAGTGTTCAGAACTTGAGTGAAAGATCTCCCTAAATACTAAGAATGACTTTTGTGTTGGCTGGTTTAAATGAAGGGAAAAAAACCCTACAAAACAACTTCTAAAAATTACTGCAGTCTTTCCTTTCGCAAAGATCATGAAAAAAAAAATCTGGAACTTACTTCTCCTTTGTTTGCATCAATAGATATTTTATTAGGTTACTGGAGACTGAGCAGACATTGGTCTATTTTATCTTCAGTATGAAACCTGAGAAAAATTAGGAAAATAAATAAAAATACAGGAGGGGAAACTTGTAAAAGAAATTAGTTGGGCACTGAGATAATAATAAAACAAAATGTTTCTGGTACCAAAGTTACACGGCCGTAACAAGGGTCTGCAGTAACATAACCTTGTTGGAAGGATCGCCACAAATTATCAATAGATATTTTTAAAGCTTTCTTGCCTATAGGGTAAGGGACGAAGCACATATAAAGACAAATGCAAGAGTTATGTGGCAGCCGGTAACTGGTATCCCACTTTCTTTTGAACTGGGTTTAACTGGGGCAGGCTGTCCCAGCTCTGCTGCTCGGGGGTCGCAGGATCCGTCTGGGCTGCACCGCAGAGCGTGGGACTCGCGGATCTGGGCTGTAGGACAGCTGTGGATTGATGGGCTCATCGTGCTTTAGCACGTCCACAATAACCCACCTCGGCCAGGCACCGAGACCATGCAGTCTGAGCTCCGGAGGTCTCTCCGGCTGCAGCCCTCCTCTCCCAGCCCCCGGAGCCCTCATCACCGGGCTTGTCCCTGTGGCCTCATCCCGCGGGAGCTGCCCCCTCTGGGGCGAGGGGCAGGGACCCCAGCTCTGCTGGAGCCCCCCCGCTCCGCAGCCTGGCAAACAGGTCTCGTTCCTCTCCCCAACACCCATAGTCCTCTCTGGTTGTGGTTTGCTGCTCGTGGGAGGAGAGTCGGGGTAGAGAGGTTTTCCACTAGATTTAAATTCCTTGGAAACGCTCCATCTTGTTTAGGAAAGGGCCTCGGTGTGTCTGCCGTGCCATGGTGACAAACAGCAAGAAATCCTCGCGTGACATTTGTGGCTCGAATCGCCAGCCACCGCACTGCCCGCTGAGAGAGCCGGGTGCCGGCCCCGGCTGGGGAATGTCCCGGCACTTTGTAGGGGATCCCTGGGATCCATCAGCGACAGAGAGTTACCGAGCAGCATCAGCGTGGCCGCGGCAGGAGCGAGTGCCCGTGCCGTGGTGTTGCTCCGGGCAGGAATTTACCACCGTCGGGAGGTTGTTGTTACTGCAGCCTGCGGCATGCTTCCAACGTTGCTGCTGCCATTAGCTGCTCAAAGCAGGATCCCTCTCGAGCCCCTCGCTCATGCCCTGAATCATCCTCCTGCCACCATTCCGGTGCTTAGTCACAGCTTCTAAGACGCATCGGCAGCAACAACAATGGTTCTCAGTGGAAAGCTCATAAGACGTAGGTTTCTCATACATAACGCTATAAAACATGCCCATTTCTGTGGTTTCCTCCCAGTGAGCAACTGATTTTCAGCAGTCAGAGGAAAACGGGGCAGGGTGAGTCTCCTCTGTCCGAGCTGCTCTTACCTGCCCTGTTACTCTCTGGTGTTTTTGACTCACCAGCCCTAGGCCAGCTGTAGCCATGCAAAGCTCAGCCTCTTCCTTTCAGTTTGTTTTTTGAAGAGGAATTTCCCTGTGGAGAGTAATTTCGTTGCGTTTCTTTGTGCAGAGAGTTTCAGTAAATTGAGAGGCCAGGAACAACAAGATACACCTGGTGTTGAGGATATTCTCAATGCAGACTGAGGGGGAAAACAGCTGAGGCCACAAGGCACAGGTGAGGGCAGTTCTGCTGAGTGCTCTTTTATGTCGAAAGACTAAACGAAGTTGTTCAGCATCACCTGAAGAAGAAAAAAAGTAAAAAGGGAAGTGCCGGTGCTCCAGCAGCTGGCTGCAGTGCAAGAGGAATCCAGGCTTTGGTGTGGTGTTTGGAACAGCCAGGTTCGATCTCCCGTTGCGCGAGTGTAGCTGCGATACAGACACTAGGGCTGCGCTCCCGTGGAAGCAGGTACTCGGTGACTGTCCTAATTGACTTGCCGTGTCTGTTTCTCAGTGCTTTTCTTTCACAAGGCTATGCGTAAGCGCAGTCTCGGCTCAGGCTGGGCTCCTCTGCGTAGAGCGCTCAGCGCTCTGTGCTGGGTGCGTGCAGGCGATGCCTACTGCGCGTCTCAAGGGGGGCTGGACAATGGCCCAGAGGCTAATGTAGAACTTTTAATCTTAACGCAGTAAACATGCTTTTCCCTGAAGATAGTTTAGTCTACCAAATAACCTCATTTACTGAAATAATCCCCCGGCTTTTTAATAAGTATTCCATTCCAGTGTACGCGTACAGAGTAGAGACGTGCATTTTTTGCTGCACTAGGAGAATTTAAATAATCACTAGTTTAAAATGAAAGTAACATCCAAAGAACTCAACTTGTGAATGTCCTCCAGTTGAAGCAGTCTTTCTTTTCTTGCGTATAGTTTTCTTCCTGCAAAATCCTTTTGACACCTCTTATCTAAGTGTATCTGAGTGTACCGATGCCGGATGTGATGAACTCAGGCTTGTGAGAGACAGGGTGGGTCAGGCAGCAGAACACGTCGCTCTTGTGGCTTAGATTTGGGAGAGTTCACGTGTCCAAGACTCTCTGAACAGTTAGACAGACCAGCATCTCGCACCTTTGGAACCTGGGGCATCAGTATGGGGTGCTGTGACTGCACAGTTTTGGTATCAGATGTAAAAGAGTAAAACCAGGAATTCCGTCCAACCCGCCGAGCTGAGCAGGAGCCCGGTGGCCCTGCAGGAGTGCGGAAGGCAGAGACCTTCTTGTGGGCTGTTGTAAACAGGACAAAGGACTTGGATGCGGCTCCCTGGCTCTTTGCAACGCCTCTCTTTCTGTCTACACCCTGCGGAGATGCACGTCTCAAGAATAAGATTTTAAGCCCTCCCTGAAGAGCCAATACCATTAAAGGGCACAGAAAAAATCACTGCCTCTGTCAAGTTCAGACCAGTCTTGATAACAAAGCTCTGTTCCTGCTGTGCATCCGTGGCTGCCTCGGCATCCCCCCTCTCCTTTGCTGTCTCGTCCATATACATATAAGGATCCCTGGCACAGGAATGGCTTCATGTTATATGTTTGTGAAATCCTTAGCATACAGAGCCCTTTTTTTTTTTTTTTTAAATCTTAACATACAGAGTCCTTTTTTTTTTTTTTTTTAAACATAAGAATAATGAACAGAGTAAACACTAAAGTAGGTGCTGACCTGGCTGACCCTGGTCAGCTCTGTACCTGGTTACCCAGCCTGAGCACTCGGCTGCACACCCAGATCTCCTGGCTGGCTCCTCTTCCATCACCGATGCGCACACGTGCGCGCTCACACACACGTATGTATCTCAAAGATGCAGAATACCAGTATGAACCCAGTAAAACATTTTTGCAGGCAATTGGAATTGAAGAGGAAGTGTTTCCAATCATCTTAAGTACTCACTTTTCCTTTCTGGCATATTTAGCCAGGTGAGAGTTCGAGGCAGGTGCCCTCCAGTGACTGCTGCTATTATTTGCTGAATTTTGTAGAGTAAAAGTAATTCTTTTGCCTTATTGTGTAATGTGTGCTTCTGTACGCATCTATGGAAGCTGAAAATAAAAATGGATTCCAACGATGAAATCTTAACCCAAATTGCTGTAGTACTCTAATATTACCCAATTACAGAAAAAGCAATGTTTAATTTGGAAAGAGGAGGTACCAGTTATAAGATGAGTTATGGGGATTTAATTACAGACTAAGATTCTTGTTAAATTGGTATTACATAATGTGTGAGTAAAAGTTTTTAGGATTTAATAACCTGGCCTTCCTGCTTTTTTCCTATTTATTGAGAAAAAGTGATCTCTCTGATTCATGGACACAAGACCAGTGTCAGGGATTTAGGAACTGGAAATAAAAAGAAGAGGACAAGCAAGTGGAATGGCAGGGGAGCCACTGTCCTCCTAAACAAACCATGGCCAAGAAAAAAGCCGCCGCTCTCTCCTTGCTCTATTTTCAAGAATGCACTTTGTTTTTTGTGGCAAGAATGTTCTGGACAAAACTTTGTCTGTCCAGTAGAAAGCTCTGAGCAGGCTGGCTTGCTCCCCCCCTGCTTCTGGCCTGGGTACGGAGCCAGGGGACGATGGCAGGTCACCGCCAGTCCCCTTCCTTAGGTGTGCCAACACCACCAGAATCAGCCCGGGCTGTGCATTTTTCAGTTTCTTCTCATGCGCAAGCATGACACGCTCTGACTTGAAATCTGGCCCCTGGTATTTCCAAAGGTTGGATAAACGCAGGGCAGAATCCGTGCTTCGGAGCAGTCCCCGCTAGCTCGCGTTGGCAGGGTGACTCGGCAGCGCGGGCCCGGCGCAGGGACGCGGGTGCACAGGGTCCGTGCAGAGCCCAGCCGCGGGCTGTGCCGATGTCCGTGCAAGCCGCAAGCTCCCACTGCTGTGCAGAATCAACTCCTCTTTTCAAAATGCAGCCCTCGCTGGTCTGCAGGACCGAGATAGGGGAGGACGGCGCAGCGCGGTATTTGTGTCGGCTGTCACAGAAGTGGGATAAATGTGCTGTCGGAGTCCTACAGCTCTATCTGTTTGCTGTCTGGCGGTTGCATGATTCAAGATCAGTTTATGAGTTTCTTCTGGAACCAGATGGTTGCAAGGCAACAAAACGGATGCCAGCTACATATAAATGTCAAATGTCCAAACCATTACATGTCAACATACGCCGGGTGTGCAGCCAGCGGTGCTGCAGAGCACAAAGCCAGAGACAGGCGGCGAAGAAATACAGGATTCAGGAAAACTCTGATTCTAGTAGAGATACTTGGTGAAAATAAATCGGCTCCTTATAACAAAAATATGACCAGGTCTCCGTGTCATGAGATAGCCTGCAATGTATGTCATGAAAGCGAGTCCTGTCAGATTTAATTCCTTTTTTTCTTGCAGCTTTAAGCAGAGCTGGCTTCAGAATGAAGGCAGCTCCTTATTAAAAACTAAATATAAAAGATGAGATTACTAACCACGAGGAATTTACCAACAGAGACAGTATCTAATCCTGAGCAATATCCTGTGCAATCGTGCAATATCTGTAATATCTGCAGCATTCCAGAGAATTATATTTTGGCATTAATTAGTCGTCTTAATTAGCGTAGTGAGACAGAACCTAACTGCAAGGCCTTTGCAGCGTTGGAGAGCACACCTCGGTGGGTTACCTCAGCAGATAACAGATAAGTGGTACTACTTTCTTCCAGGTCAAAGTATCCTGCCCAGTAGTTCTGCCATTTTATGGCAAATCCCATGGACTTGAGTGGGGCCAGGTTTTGGGCTTTGGCTGGTTTCTATATGTTCTGGCAGAGATGAATGCAATTTTATAATGAACTATTCAAAATCTTTCCAAGCAAACTCAGTAATAAAAGGATTTCCCTGCTGTCAGAAATGAGGTATTTGGACAGTTCGTGAGGAGTACAACCTTTTCTAATAAGGGCTGGATATATTTTCTTTTGAGCTGCACCTCATTCGTTTGCTAGAAATTCAGGAAACGTTTGAATTGAGTTAGGACGGAACAGTGCAAAGGCTGAAATGTGGTTGTCATCGTGTCATGCACAAGGCAAAGATTCAGGCAGAATCCACTCCCTCCAGAACGTTCCCATCAACGTGATGGGTGTGAGAAGGAGCCTGCAGCCATCTGGCCTTTATTAGCTCTGTTTTCAAGCTTGGTATACACGAGGAAGAAGTCTCAGAGACAGTCTGTTACCGTCAAAGATTTGCATCAAATGCCGAGTCCCTGGGTGAGTGATCCCAGGGAACTACCTGCTAATGAATATAACATGGCATTTTGCACCAAGGATGCTGTTGAATTGATAAGTTTTATAATGTAGTTTATGATTGTCTCCCTTTTTAAAATTAAATGGTAAGTACCATCCGTTTCAGAGCCTTCATCTCTGCAAGACTTACCAAGAACAAGTCTTTTGGTAAAATCTATGTCATTCTGAAGTTTTTTTCTCACAGGCCGTTGCAAAATTGTTTGTCCTCCAATACATCAAGTTTTATTGCCGTCAATTCCAACTGCACAACAGCGTAATATGCTTATATCCCTTAAAGGGGTCAGCAGCGTATCACTGTGAGCACCTCTGTGAAGCTCTCGAGGTGAAGTGCTGCCTCAAACGTGTGTGTTCAACAGTCCGGACAGTGAGCTCGTGCCTCCTCCATCCTGAAAACTGAGACCAGGATGGATCAACAACCATATGAGCTTTGACCTTACAAGACCCCCGCATGCTAAATTCCTACTGGCTTCAGTGGGCAGTGGAGTGTGGGAGACTGGCAAGACAGAGGCTGGGGTTTCGCTGCAGGAACCATTACGGGACATGCCACAGTACGCCCCAAAAAGTCTTCCAAGGCCTTAACTAGAGCTGGGCACCGTTTGGGTCAGCGGTTACAGAGGCTGCAGAGATTTGTGTGGAGTCCTCAGAGAACAGGCAGTCGCTCCATCGCGGTTGTTCCCCAGGTTTGTTCTCCGCAGCGGTTTGCACAGCACCTGGGGAAATATTTACCAAATCCATCGGCGCGGTCTGCCAAACCCTGCTCAGCCTCGGCCGGGACGGTCGTGGGTCTGTAATTACCAGCGTAAATGTGGTCCTCGCTCCTCCCTGGACAAAGCATCAGCTTGCAAAATCCTGGGTCAGAAAATGACATTTCTCTCAGCATATTGAAAATTGCAGTTCTTCCTGAAAAAAAATAAAAATAAAAGGTACTTATTCTAAGATTGATGTGTAACATAAATCAGAGCTAATCCAACTGAGACTGTTAAAATGAAGGTGCTTTTTCTTACCGAACTGAAACATTTTGATGTGACTAAAATGAAATGGTAAAGGCAGACCTACTGCTATTGACTATTTTAAATGAAATTTCACTTTAATCAATGAGATTCTGCAAAATGTTTCTGACTTGTTTTCCCTGGCTGTTCTCAGAGCCGTGATCTATTAATATTTATTACCTGTATTTTCACACCCAGGAGACCAGGTTGCTCCCTACTGTTAGTGAGATACTGTAACTTTGAATTTCCTGTGAGGGCTGTGCTCTGGGGCTGGCTGTTGCCAGCTCCATGGTTAGCGCAGGGATGGGAAGAGCCAGGCTTTAGTCTTCCGAGCGATTTGCGTTTGTCATCTTCAGCTTCAGATTCTCGGCTGCAAAGTGGGAGACAACGCGTGCAATTTTATTCATCCAGATGTTAAATTTTCTTTGAGATGCTCAGCTGAAAAGTCAAGAAGTTAGGATGATTTTTGTGTCATTTGCCCTGGTGCGACAAAGAAGACAGAGTCTCCGTGTGGCCATGTGTCCTGCTGGTGTGTGGTGACACCCGTGTGCCCTGCATCGCCTTTTCCGTGGTAGTTGAGCTTCTCCCGAGGAGCAGGGGCTGACCCAGCATGCAGGTGCAGGATCTCCACAGGCAGGAGGGCAGAGCCTGTTTTGGGACACTGAAAGCAAAAAGAAGCTCCCGTGCTCTCCAGAAGGGAAGCTCTTTCTGGAAGTTGTCCTTCTGTTTCTTCTTCCTCCAAGGACAAGCAGATAAAAGCAGCCAGAGTCACGGAAACCACCAGTGATCTCCATGGAAGATTCTTGCAGAGACTTTGCATACTCAAAAAATGAAGAAATTGGACTAAAGATTTTTCAGTTCTCAGAAAGGTGGGACCCTGTTGAGAAGAGAAAACTTTTCTCCTTAAAATAATACCACTAACTGAAAATTTCTCCGCTGAAAAACAGCGTCAACAGGATCCCCCCCGAGCCTCCCACGTCAGGGGTCCACTCGCCTTTTCTCCGCCCGGAGGAGCCCCCAGAGGGAAGGTGCTGCGGGCCGGGCGCGGGCGCAGGACCGGCCGTGCTGGGGAGGCTGCGAGGGACAGACACAGGGGCTTTGTCACTCTGCGTCTGTCATGGCTGCTGCCTTCCTGCTGATAAATCCTCCTCGCTTTGGCCTTGTGCTCAGCAAAAGGCTTTTCAGGCTGCCTGCGCCGTTCATTTTACCTGCGTTGCCGCTCTCCTCGTTTCTCTCCCCACACAAAGGAGCCGCCGGCAGCACAAAGATGGCCAGGAGCAGAGCCAGCAGCGACGCGTGACGGCGGCCCGGGCTGCATCAAAGCACCTCCAGGGGGGACTTTTCAACGCCCCAGAGAGATACCTGAGACAAGACAGCGGTTATATACTTCATTATCTGCCAGAGAGAGAGAGCGGGAAAGAGGTGGGGTGTGAAGCGTGCTGTGGCCATCGGTGGCGAGGAGGTGAGCGAGGAGGCTCCGGGTGGCCTTGGGCAGCCACCAGCCCCAGGTCCCGGCTCTCCCAGAGGGGCCAGGCTTGTGTCCTCTCAACCCAGCCACACGTATAGAAAGGACCCAGAGGACCACTAAGCACGAGCCGGGGGAAAAGATTTACTTTGTTTTCCAAAGCAAGTGAAGTCGGTTAATGTAGAGGCCCAGCCCCATTCAGTCTGCCAGGAAAAAGCCTGAAGAGAAAAGAGCGGGGACTGGGACGGGGACGGTCACCCTGACCTGCAGGCTACGGACATGGTGTCTGCTCCTTGCTGTAACGGTGCAAAAGGCTTATCCGTTTGTTTTGTCTTCTCAGTGCTTAGCCGCTGCCCTTTCTGAAGGAGAAGGGGTCGAACCATCTTTCCATCATAACGTGAGTCAGCCTATGGAGCCTGGGAAGCTCTGCTTTGTCCCGTTTTCCTGAAGTCTGGTAGATCCACATCAGCTCCCCGTGGTTTGATGAAGTCGGTATTGCACGACAGCCCCCGCCATGAGTCACGGACTTACCCAGGCAGTGCCAGGCCAGCGCTGAACCTGGGTGTTTCCAGCACGGATTCCCATGGGAGAAACCCATGGACGAGATCCCTGAGCAGACGCTCACTGACAGTAATTGTATTCCCCAGAGGGAACTGGGCTGACTCACGCTCAAAATTTTAATACATCATTTGGGATGGGCAGTGTTTCTGCTCGGAGTCACACTAAGCCATTCCTCTTTACGACTGGAAAGATGCTACCGCGGGGTTTCAGCTGCATGCTGCGGTGCAGAAGACTTCACAAAGTTGTCACAGGGCCTTTCTGGAGGTCACTTTGTTCTCAGGAGGAACAAAGTCCCTTCACTGCTGCAGCCATTCCCATGGCACGCTCCAGGAGTTAGGTTTTGCACAGAAAATGCTGAAAGCGGTCACTAAGCAATTGCAAGTAAATATGTAATTGGAGCTCAACACTCAAAAGTGTCAGGAGCCAATATCGCCACCCTCCCAAGTCATGCCTGCATTTAAAGATCCCGAGGAGGCCCTTGCTGTCCTTATTATAGTCCCGGATGAAGACTGAGCCTCCCTTGCTCTCTGAAGACAGCAGCTGCTCTGCTGATGCTCGTGGGGAAACGCTGCGGAGGACCCCAGCAGGCTGCCTGAAACTCCAGCCAAGAATAATATTACAGTACAATGTACTGAGTTTGTTTTTCACAAGGTTCTCCTAGCTTCCATGGGCTGGGCGCATGACTCAAAATTAATGGAATGCAATAATTAATTTCACTTGTCAAGCCAGCATTACCCTATCTTCTGTGCTGAAAGTGGTGTTGCATCACACTGGGTCTTGGTTTAGGGTGGAATCCTGGAGGAAATTGTACATGGAGAAGTCATGAACAGGCCTAACCTGGGGCTGGATACAGCATATCTAAGAGGGTTACTTTTACGTCTGATAGTTTCTTTTTAATTAAATGTAAGCGTGCCTAAGAAAATAGAACTTGAGGTCAGGGTTTTTGGATGGAAAACCAAATGACCGGGCCACATGTCATGTTTCACAAAGGAAAGAAGCAGAGTGGGGGATTTTTTTATTCAGGGCATAGAGATTAGCTGGTTTTCCCTGTTTTTTTTGGGTAAATCCTTCCTTCAAGTGCAAATACCCAAAGGATAAAAGCAAATAGTCTCCCTCCTTCAACAACCCCTTACCTGAACCACTGCTAGTGCGGCAGGGTGTCCTCAGCTCTGTGGGGAGCTTCGCTTGGTCCTGGGTGAGCAAAGGGGTGCTGGACCGTGGCTCTACTCCCCAGCACTGACGTTTCCTCGTGCTCCCTCTTGCAAACCCCAGTGGGGTCGACTTCATGTAGAGGACCCGGGCTCAAGTGTGAGCTGGACACCTGAGTTCACAAAAAAGCAAAGACTTAAGTTAATAGCCAGGTCTCAGCGAATATACTGCAGATTTCCCAGCCAAGGTGAAGAGAAGCACCTGTAACGCTGTGGAGGGCCATGGCCTCCGAGGAAGTATCGCTTCCCTCTGTGTAGCGGCAGGTAGAGGCTGGAAGGGCTGGAGATGTATGAGCCACTATCGCAATTACTGGTGTTGCTGGATTAATGTTTTCCTTAGTGCTGTGCAAAGTTATATTCTTTGGGAAAAAAAAACCCAACGCAAACCTCCTCAGAAACCACTTAGGACATGAGATGCAGAGAAAGATTAATGATAGGAATGAATAGAGTGCAGTTTCTCAGAGTGAGGACATGGCTGGGTTCAGCTGCAGCGAAATGCAGGCTCAGATGTGTCCTCGCGGGCTCTGGGAGCCCACCTTCCGCAGGGCGGGCTCGCAGCACGGCTGTCATTTCTCTCTCCGCAGCATGTGCACGCCACTGCCAGAGAGCAGGTGAGGCACTGGCTTGTGTCACTTCCACGCTTCCCTCCCACCTTCAGGACACATTTAGTCTTTTTTCCTTTGGCCCAGTCCATCCTTCGCTCCTATGAATGAAAATTATATTCCAGACCAACTTGGTTTTTTCCCTCCCTTTATTGCTGAAAATTGTTTGCTTCAGGAGTGAAGAATCATGAAATCCAGATTTGAAAAAGTTATTTTATTTGACGGAAACAATCTTGCAGCAGTGAGTGTTCTGCATGAATCGCTGTTTGCGTGCCTCATTTGTGGCACTCTGAGTCAAGCCTTTGGACTCTGGCAAACTGGAGAGTTGGCGAGGAGGAGCCCGGGGTGATCTCTGGTGTCCTGGAAATCACAGGCAACGCCGCCTCGCTGCGAGAGTTCTAGCTGGTATTCGATCATTTTTTAATGATTTCTTCTTTAATGATTGCTTTTTTAATAAAAGACTTATACTTCGGAAGATCTGTTCCAAATCGAGTTCAGCAAAGAGCGATTGCATTATGAGAAACTGATCCATTTATTCTCAGTCACTCTGGGAAAAAGATGTTCCTTGATATGTTTGGTCCGACGCAAACATAAGTCACTAAACTGACCATATAACGTTGCACAATCGCTAACTTTCTGCTTGGCTTTATGAATTTCCTTTGTTTAACCACCTATGCTTTAGTGTGGCATATAATTCCTTCCAGGGAAATGCTGTGATCCGCTTTATTAAAATCTCTGCATACCTAGGGAATTCAACTTCTTTCAGATAATTTATCAAGGAAATGTGGATTTTTTTTTGTCATCCTTTTAAATTTTGTGCTAATTTTGACCCTGATTTAAGATTATTGACATCAAGATTCACCCTCTACGGACTTTGAAATTCCAGGCTTATGAAAACCGTTTGATCTCTAGGAACTGATTTCAGTCCTTGAAAGGCTAGCACGCACCATGGGGTCATATTTATTTTATGAGATGATTTTTTCCTAGTGAGATCAGTTAATGGAGCAGCCAGGGTTGCAAAATGTGGAATAAATTTCTGATAATATGCCGCAATGCCCAGAAAAGATCTCACCTGCCATTTGGTAGTCAGTAATAGGTGCATTTTAATAGCTTGCATTTTACATATCTCTGGTTTCATAACTCCCCTGCCCTACTGTATCTCATATATATATATATATAAATAAAATGGTTTCCTGCTTTCTTACTGAACGCCAGGGAATTAAAAGTCAACTCTGCTTCCTTGAGTTGCTGAAAGATTGCTTTCAGGTGCTGTAGGAGTTCTTCCCAGGGTTTACTATAAATCAAGACAGCATCCACACAGGCCACTGCATACCCCAAATGTTTGCGCAGCAGCAGGCTAGTTACTTGAAAGACACTAAGGAGCAACCCACACAAACCACAGCTTTATGCTGAAAAAAATCCAGTAAGCACTGAAAATATTATTGTGGTCTTGGAAGATTCTGCTCTAGGTGTTGCCAATACTGTTATAGAAATCCAGAAAGTTGTTTTTTCCCTTGGCCCTGACACGCGCTTGTACCCAAAGCATTTACACAGCTTACTGGAATCATTTTTTTAGCCTTGGTGCTGCAGAACTAAAGGATTTAGTGTCAACCCCCCACTTGACCATCGGATCAAGATGTCCTGAAATTTTGCCTTCTGTCACCAGCAGTCCCTTGTTTCCAGCCGAGTTATCCAGTCTCTGAACACACCAGAATTTCAGGAAAAGGAGCATGGCAATTTAAGGGCTAGTGTTAAATGCTGGCTGCAGGACAAGTGTTAAAAGCCGTGCACTGGATCCGTATCGCACTTAAATCCACTGGAAACCTTCACCAGCGGCACGAGTAACACGCTTCCCCCACCCCATCCAGGCAGGAGACCCCAGCGTCCACCCCCGGAGGAAAGCTCTCCGCGTCCTGCGTGCAGGCAGAGCCAAACGCTGCTCTCGTTCGCGCCTTTCTCACTGATTTGACATTCCAAAAAAATGTATTTTTCCCCTCATAAAGTTTGAAAAAGGCTAGGATGCTCCCAGGCAAGTGACGCGTGTGCATGTTGAGGGGGTGGGGAGGGGCTGGGGGAGTGTGGACATTCACACTGTCTAATTTTAGATGTCTAATTCAATTAAGATCTGGCCCGGTTAGGTAGCCAAAGAGACTTGCCTTCCGACGAGGGTTACTGAGCTCCCGAATTGGGAGCCTGCTGCTGGCCATGAGCCGGACGGGCAGCGCGAGCTGGAGTCAGGGGGTGTTTGTACATCCCAGACACGCTGGTTCCTTCGACTCTCTCTCCACTGTGGCATATTGAAATACGCCCTTCTTATTTTGTCTCAAAAAAGGCTTTATTGGCTTAGCCTTATGCCCCACGTTAACCTCTCCTTCCCATTTGTCATTTGTGAAGAATCAGCCCTGATTAAAACCAGCCCCATCTTTTATACTGTGCGATGGCTGTTGCTTCCTCTCCATGGATTTC
This sequence comes from Stercorarius parasiticus, assembly GCA_013396915.1. NCBI lineage: Eukaryota > Metazoa > Chordata > Aves > Charadriiformes > Stercorariidae > Stercorarius > Stercorarius parasiticus. The sequence continues at coordinate 1,329,058 of VWZL01001006.1, read as the reverse complement.
TTCCACAGGATTCAGAGTTTCCCCAGCCCGGCACGTAGGAAGCCAGCACACAGAGCAGGCCAGAGAACGAGATTTCCTTTGTAGCTTTACTTCAGTTTTCCTTCTCTTTGATTTCCAGGAGAGAGATTTTATGTTGCTTGTTTTTTAATATTTAAAAAAATACTCGGGGCCTGGCTTGCTCGGTCAGGGTGCCAGGCAGCCCCGCAAGGCACTTCTTAACTCTTAGTAGTCTTGCACCGTGTTAGACAATTTAGCAAAAGTTTCTGTCTCCTCCACCTTTGCTCGCCTTCCCCATCCAATGCAAAGTGATTGTGGATGAAGCGATATTAATTTTCTCTATTATTTCAATCAGAAAAAGTATTTGCTCACATTCTGAGCACTGCAATGCCAGAGATTAAAATGACCAAGACAAAAGTGCGTTTCCAACCCCTCAGTTATTTACCGGTAATGATTAAAAATGCCCCCCGCTCTCCCATTGGTTTTGCCGAGCTGAGGTTAGACTGGCGATGTCCCAGACGCCCGTCCAGTGCTGCCGTCCTCATGGCCAGCAGGCGATGGGAACCCGCCCCGGCCTCGGAACAGGAACCAAATGAAACCATGTTGACCAACTCATTTTCAATTCACTTCACGTTCTTCTGGTCTCTTACACCAGCATGTGCTTGGGCGTGGGTTTGTCGGGTACTCAAGTAATTAAAAGTCTGCCTCTTGCCTCCGCTGTTCGTTGCACTGAACAAGTCCTCTCTTCAGCCGGGGCAATCTTCCACGAGTCCAAAGAGGTAAGAGCTGTACACTGGGCATAGTGTACCGGCAACAGTTTCCTGGTGCTTTGAGCAATTCCTTTTAAAATTATGCATAGGAAACCCAGGCTGTAACCCTAAGTCATGCCAAAACAATCTCCCCCTTCTAGATTTATAAAGTTTGCCCAGCTTTCTACCACTGCCACCCAGGTGGTACTTCACCCTACTACAGAAAAACACCTATAATTTTATTTCTTTGAAAAACATGTGAAAGTTTTGGCTCAAAGGCTGGGTGGGAAAAAAGTACATTTCTTAGTGGTTTATTGCCCTTAGGAAAACATACTTCAGTCATGAAGTATTCCCCCCTGAAAACTTACTCGACATTTTGTCAAGAAAATAGTAACATTTCTAAAAAGTTAGCCAAACTACTTAATATCATAGCTGTAAAGCAGCGACCTATAGAAATGTCAGTGTGTGGACGAGGCCAGTGACCTGGATTGGTTTTATTCCGCCTTTAGAGCGTGCGCTTCAGCTGCGGGGCCCATCCTGTGAAGATTTACCCACAGTAGCAGCAGTCGCTCCTGTAGGAGAAGCCGTTCGGGCGCTTCCCTGCAGCAGCACCGTTGCTGTCTTGCCGCGGGGCTGGTTCACGGCCTGCACAAGGCTGGAGGGTGAAGGCAAGAGAAGTCGGGGCACCGTGATGAAGCTCCCGGGGGGCTGGGCTGGGTCCCTGGAGGTTCAGGCAAGCTCCAGACCCTTTTCAGTGGGCAGACCTGGGCACAGAAGGGCTTTACTCTCTGCCTTGGGAGCCTCAAACTACTCCAAATCCTCTGTCCTTCCCCACACTGGGCTCCCGGACACATGCCATAAGCAGCTCAAAATGGGTATGACGATGCGCTTCTGTCAGTGTTCGCTTGCATTTTAAAGAAATAAGCCTAGCTTAGCTCAAATGAGTTAATTAATTAGTATTTACCCGTCTGTCTATCTGTCATCTGTCTCTCTAGCTTGAGCGAAATCCTGGCTATTTCCTGCTGAAATCAATGGAATTTTGCTATTCGCGTATACGGGAGCGGAGTTTCCCCGCTTCTCTCTCGGCCTTTCGGTCCCAGAGCGTACACCAGAAAGCAAAGCCCTGTCTCAGCTGCCACCGCGTCAGGTCCCCTTTGACCAGCAGGTCTCAGGTGGCCCCGGCGCAGGCTCGCGGCTGGGTGCCGCGCCGCACAGCCAGGCTGGCTCCCGTCTTTCAGGAGCAAGAGAGTTAAACGCTGCGTCTGAATAAATCTGAACTGCAAGAAAGTTCAGACCCATGCTGGGATGTGAACTTTATGTCTCGAGCCCATTTCTAGTTTCGCTGTAAACAATTTCAGAATGTGATTAGATTTTAGGGGAAACTTGTAATAGAGCTGTAATAAGATATGATGTAATAGGTAATAATAATAATATATAGCAGCTGTTAAGTAAAGCTTTTTCTGTGTTTATCCCAGAAGGATACAGGGAGTCAGCTGCAACTTCATATTTTGAAAGAGGGAATATTAAACACTAGGACCATGATGCAATGATGTTATTGTAAACGCTAACAGGAAAGCCCAAAGTGTGAGAGTTAAGACCAGCAGAAGATGCACGCAAACAGCTGCTCTGACGTAAATTCCCTCAAGTTTGGTTCATTTTCTTTTATTTAACTCAAAGTTAATACAATGGACTCGCAGGTACTGCTTTCGAAAGGTTCCGGGCTGCTGAGAACAGTGGGATTTTTGCTCTCGCTTTCCACCATGGCCTGAGCGAACCCGCAGGGCGCACCTAGAGAGATTAATGCGAGGTGTCTCTCCAAACGCCTGTCCAAAGCAGCGTCACCCAGCCTCAGGCGACACCCAATCCTCCGTTCATGCCTTTGAGAGAAAAGAAATATAAAGTCAACGGGATTTAGGACTGGAACGCCGACTTCAAAATGGAATTTCCTGGCGTTTTTCACAGTGTGCCATAACTTAAGTGTTAACTAATATTGCTGCGTGTATTTAATCTCCATGTGTTGAAGGAAAAAGATCTTTCATGGAAAGACTAGAACAGATAAACCTATATTTAGACTTCTATAAACACCTCCTAGGGTCACGTTTCTGAAACGCAGAGGCCAAGGATTGCACAGAGAAAGCGTATGAACACAGGCACAGTTATATATGACTCAAAAATGAGCAGTTCTGTGTATGATGGACAGAGCCCATTATAAATTAGGCAATGTATTAAAATAAAACTTTCAGTTGTTGGCCATAACAAGAAATGATCCAGCTGGGGAGAGGAGGAAACGTATTTTTTGGGTCGTTAACCTGGCAGAAGGTTTCCAGGGTGAAGTTACCGAGCAGCAACATCAAGCAGACGGAGGGGCTGTTTCTGCTGGACGCGGCTCCTCTTCTCCACCTGCCCTTGGCAGGCGGCAGTGCCAACCCCCTGCCTGCCCCGGGCTCTGCCAGCCCGTTTCTGACATCAGCTCTGCTTTCCACATCCCTCACGCGGCTTTTGCAGCCCAGGACGCAGCTCCGGGTCCCCTCCTTCCTGCCAGCGGTCGGGGCAGTGGGACCCCAAGGCAAGATGAGGACCCAGCACAGCACCTGCAGCCGCAGTGAAATGGTGGGGTTTTTTTCTCCCAAACTGAAGGACACGCCGGGATACTGGTGGTGTCAGTGTTAGAGAAGAGAAACAGAACCGAGTGTCCCGTTACACCGGCTTTCAGCTGTATTTGGGAACAGCCATTACGCGAGAGGCACTGCCTACTGCCTGCTCTGAGTAATCCAGGCCTGGTCCAAAGCCCCAGACCATCTGCCCTGCCAACAAAAGCATGTTAAATAACTTACCAGAAAGTACAGTAAAACAGTCTCCTGTCCTTGGTGTTATTTTGGTATTTTGCTGCCTGTGCAATGTTACCACATTGTGCTTGCTGCTCAGCTGTATTTTTAGCATAATAAAACTAGGAAAAGTCATCCTTTCACCTGAATCTCAGAAGTTGATTCATTTTTAATTTTGAAGATGTCCTGGATTCAAATTGGGATTTGATTTTTCTGTAGATTTTGCTCCGAAGTTAAGGGGAATTTTCAGTACGATTTGCAATCTTTTTTTACTGTCCTTTAAGAACTGAAGGTCTTTGTGTCATGTTACGTGGCCACCTTTGGGGAGAAAAAACAGGTATTGGTAAGTGCGCTGATGAATCCCGAAGAATTTGAGAGTGATTAACTTCAGACGAAGGAGGTAGGCTGTTTTAATGATGAGATTGTTATCGGAGTTGAATGCATTTAAATGTGTATTTTACAGTCTGCTGGTCAAGTCATAAAAGTACTAGAAACCTTAAAAGAAAACCTGAAGGTTAACAGGTCAGAAATCAGCCGCAGGATTTTATGGGTCAGGGAACAGGAGGGGTTCATTCTTGCTGAGGCGCCCTGCGAGAGGAGGCGGCCGGAGGCGCGGGGGCAGCGGCTGCCTGGGGAGGGCTGTGCAGCATCCCCAGCGGGAGGGAGGAGGGTCGCGGCGCGAAACCTGGGCTGCCCCTCTGGAGAGAACAGTGATGCCGAGCGGCGTCACCTGCCAGTGTCTGGTGTCACCTCCCAGCGACACATCGCCTGGTTGGCACCGGCCCGGTGGCGTTTGGTCCTGTGACATCTCCGCGGAAGACCCCAGCGGGAGCAGTGCAGAGGGAACGCCGTGCCGCTGCCTGCGCCCGGGCTTCGGGAAGGTTCCACGGAGCAGCGTTCCCATCTGCCGCGGAGCCGCTGCGCGTTCCCGTCTGTGACAGCAAGTGCTGTTCTTCTGCGATTGTTGTATTTATTTTATGAGTTGTGCTAGGAATGTTGTGTGGCACTCCCTTGGCCGCTCTCGCCTATGATTTACAGTAGTTATAAACATTCCAAAGTATACATGTAAGTTAAATGATACATTAATATTATAAAGTTACAATTCTGGTATAAATGTGTCATCAGTTTGAAAATTCAGTTTTTCCTTTGCCCGGCGTTGTGATTAGGCTGACTGGAATCAGCTCGATGCAAAGGCACCACAGACATGAATTCAGTGTGCCTGCGTGTCCCCAAAGTAAAACGCTGTGAAGACAAGAAGAGAAGGGCATCCCGCCGCGCTGAAACCCTTCAGAGTGTTTAACCGCTTGCGCGCATTTTTAACATATCCTTCAATAAATAGAGTGAGGGTGCAAAAAGTAACCGAGCCTCACGCCCATGACAGGGAGACAAATGAGACTCTGGGCAATGCCCTCCGAGCTCCGGCTCTTCCCGTGGGGGCCAGAAACAGCGGAGCGGGACTCGCCGCATGGAAGGATGTGTCTGCGCTGCTCCGGACCCGGCCGCACGCTGCCACGGCTCCGAGTGGGTCGGATCCCAGCCGTGAAGGTGATCCAACGCCCGGTCGCTGCTGACCCGAGAGAGCGCGAGATGCCCCCGGGACACGGGTACGGGCACAGCGCCCTGCGCCACCTCGTTGTGCAGGGCATCAGCCCCACTGCCCGCGCCGCGACGGCTGCTCCGGGCTCCCCTGCCCCACTCACCCCGCTGCTGGCTTTATGAAAAGAAGCATTTACCTCTGCCAAGAGGAATGACCCGGACTAGGACTTTCACAGGAGTCGGAAGAAGTTGAGAGGCATGCAAGTCTCCTGTATTTGCGGAATATCTGCCGCAGCAGCGGGGAAACACAGCGAAATCAGATGATTAGTTCAAGATCACTCAGGAAATCCATCACCGGGAGGAACAAAACCTGAGACTTAAGATCTATACGCCCAGACTCCAACACTGACATACAGAAACTCAGCTGGCAGGTGTTCCGCAAAATATAATCTGGCTATGCAAATAGGAATAAGAATAATCACTTGCATAATGAATGCAATAGAATAAATTAAGATGAAAGAGGCTATCAAAGGAAAAGGAACTTTGTGGCATCAAGAATTTACAGGATCAGTCTCAAAGTCAGGTGGAGACAGGTTATTTGGAAGGAGATTAAGTGACTGTATTTGTTATCTCCATCCAGCCATGTACCATTAGCCTGAAGAACCGCTAGGAATGCTCATTTTTGGAATAAAATATATCAATTAAGTTCTTTCTTTGTAAGAAATTTATAAGGAAAGAGCATTCAGAAGTGCAGCTCTTGAGAAACCTTTCTCCCTCCCGCTAGACCCAGCTATCAGATCAAACCAACCTACCACAGAGCCGCCCCAGTTTTCATTGTTGCAATATGAAAATATTTTATGATGCCTCATAACTCACGCGTGAGGCTCCGATAACGGTCACGTCAGCCCCCACATTTCACGCTGCCTTTAAAAAGGCGGCTTGTTTGTCTGCCACATGGGCTGCAGCCTGCCATCAGATTTACATTTGGGAACACTCGGCACCCGCACGCAGGCTCCACCGCTCGCTTATGAAAAGCACCCCATCGCGACACTAAACTGTCACCCACCCACTGTAATTAGCGCTTTAGAATTTCACATTTTCCGCCTCTGGGTTTGGAGGCAAACTGGGTTCAATCCACGCTCGGTGTCCCTTCAGGAGCTGGATTGCGGGTGTCGTGCGCATCCCCTCCAGCCCCTTTCCCCTGCCAGCTGCGGCGGACGGGGCAGGCGGGCGCCTGGACGCGGCAGAGCCCGGTGTGTCTGTCTTACGGGCTCCCACCTCCTCTTCATTTTATTCTGTTTTGGTGCATTTAGCATTGTACTTACTGCCCAAAGCTTACAGACAATTGTGAGAGGATCTCTGCTCCCAGCCATAAAGAATAGCCTTGTAGCCCATACGATTACACTGAAAATCTTCAATATGCAACCGGGGTGAACCTTTTGTTCCTAAGGCAAATGCAATGAACCTCAAGCGTGCATTCAAACATGCAAACAGATAAAAATAAAACAACGTAATGAGTTCTAAGCCAATTTCACAATGATGAGTCACTAAACTAAATTGCTTGGAGTTGGCAGTAACGTACGAACTTTTATTTGGGTCTGTGCTCTCTATACTACGTTACTGTATTAGCTCCTGAAATAGCAAAATAAAGAATGACTTAGCATTCAGCAGTAAACCCTTGCCTTTTTTTGTGTCCTATGCTGCGGTTGCGTACTTTAAGTGAAAATAATTTCTGACAATGACAATAAGTGCAAGATATTGCCTGACTGTAAAAACGAGGTGGAATTTCAGTTAACTGTTTCTTTCTTAATGCAGAGTGTTAAATGTCAACCAGAGGCATTAGCCAGTGGTTTAAAGGAGCCTGTTGATGAGTTTAAATATTCAAGCGGTGTTTTCCTGCCATGTTTGTATAGCCGCTGGGCAGCTGACAAGTAGTTTTGCAGAGCATAACGGTTGCACTGTATCGCACCAGAGCCCAGAGAGAGCCAGCCGCCGCAATACATGGGACGGGGGCTTCGAGCGGGCCAGCACATCTTGCTCAAAGCGTGGAGGATGGTGCCTTCGTCATTAATTCATGTGTATTCAGGGAGTGTAACCTCCTCCCATGTCCCCAGCTGGCCCATTCCCCCGCGCCCCGCTCCACGCCGTGCCGCCAATGCTGCCTTTATCTCCGCGCTTGCTGAGGCTCGCTGCCCACCGCACAGCGTCTCTTTAGTCCTTGTCAACCGAACTCCCGGCCAGAGCAAACTCTGCGCCCCAGAACGCGCTGGGGAGGGACGGCAGGGCGGCGCAGAGCCGGCACGGCAGAGGACCCGGGCAGGGCCTCGGGGTTAACTCCTGCTCGGGCACCTCCTGTCACAGGGCAGAGCAGGCGACAGGGAACGATTAAAACCCCTTGGAGGTTTTTCCGTTGGTTACGGCACTGGTCTAACCTGTATTCTCAGGCTTAAAATCACACAAAACCACCTTGATGTGACCTGAATTTCAGCCCTGAAATGTCTCCGGGTGCGGAGTTCCAACCGAGGGTGGCTTTTTGGGTGTGATTTTAGGCAGCAGGGCAGGTTGCCCTGTGAAAGCTCCGGGTGGATGCAGGGAACAACAGGCTTTCATGAAAAGCTTATTCTGAAAAGAAACCTAGTCTACATTGTATTTGGAAGCACATGGGGGGTTAGCCACACAAGCCAAGTGTTATGTTTTCCAGTTGTCCAATAAAATAGATTTACATAGGAGCACGGAAGAAATAAGGCATTTTATAAGACTATTCCTAACCTCCGTGAACTAAGACATCTTGATTTAAAACTGCTCAGTGCCCAGCAAGAGGAAATAGCTTAGACTATATGTGAAAAGAGAATAATGGCTCCGTCAGGTAGTCTGTCAGCTTGTGCAAATAGGACCAGGCTGGAGCGTAGGAAAGCAGGGTGAGTGATCTCCTCTCCCAGGAAAGGGCTTCAGTGAGGCATTTAATGAAACTAGAACAGATTTATTGTTCTATGGGACTCGTACGGCAATTCCCCTGGGTCCCTTTGAAAATCACAGTCTGAATAAACACAACAGGAAAAATAAAGTCTGTATTTACAAGGGAACAGTTGGGTCCCAAAGCATTTACAAGCTCAGTCTAAGGCCTTTCAGAAGTACAAGCTGAATCTGTATTTCTTAAAGCCTAGCACCTTACCTACAGGTATGTCTCCCCGTTCAGTAGAAACAGCAGAAAATGTGCTATTTGACAGTAATGCCACACCCCATTCAAAATCTTGCTGAATTTATTTTTCAGGATGTCTCTTTCCTACTTTATTTCAGGCAAAACTCCACACTGCCAAAAGACTTCGATGCAGAACAAAGTTTTGCGAACCTGAAGACCAAGGTCGATTGAAAATCAGGAATCGTTCATGGAAGATTAGCAAATGTGACACACGCAGAGTGAAATCTGCGTTAAGAATGGCCTCCAGCTGGCGAGGGCCTAACCTGCGGGACAGCTTTATTGTGTCTCCCAGGATTACAGCATCGTTTCCTCTGACAACTAGTTCACCACCCAAAGTAAGCAGAAACCCTTTTTGGGGGTCCGCTCTGAGGCTGCCTATTGTGCTGGGCGCTGTGGAAGATATCAAGGCAAAAACAAGCAGGAGGGATTTTTTTTTTGCTTTGTTGTGTGCAAGGAAGAAATAGCCCTTGAAATGGCGAGAGCTTCCCTGTGCTGGGGCGTTGTTTCCAACTCCGACGTTCTTCTGTCCAGATGCACACGCAGCTCCGATTCACGTCAGCTGGAGCTGCTGGTGCCGCAGCAGACACCGCAGCCCACGCGTTTGCAGACACCCTCATGCCTCAGGTACACCCGAGGCGCCGCGCCAGGGCTCAGCTCTTCCCCACCGCCGCCGTCTCTCCAGCACTGCTTCCTTCAGCTGACGTTTTAACCAAAATCCTGGCCAAAATGGATCGGAGCATTTCTAGGGCCAGTGAAAACAGCTGTGTGAGCCTGTTCATGCTATGGAAAAATCTCTGGGCTCTGGGGCACCTCCTCTAGCCCTCTGCGATCCCTTCGGCAGACAGGGCGCGTGGATGCTGAGGGCAGGAGGCAGCTCCTTGTGCAGACCCCAGGCGAGCGAGGAGGAGGAGGAGGAGGAGCGGGGTCGCTGGTGGAGAGCACCATCCCCACAGTCTAACAAAGTCCTTCTGGATTTTGGTGGGGTTTGGAGCCGCGTCCGAGTGGCTGAAGGTCCCCAGGGTGCAGCAGCCCTGCTGCGGGTGGCAGTGGCTGTTAGGCAGCAGGCAGAAGCGGTCACCACAAAAACGAGAGGGTTTTTTGAAAGGAAAGCAGCGAGAGGCTCGTCGTGGTGCTGCAGCAGGGGGAGAGTGGAAGGGGGGTTTGGGGGTGGCTGTGGGGTGTGCAGGGCAGAGCCCGGCCCCGGCACAGGGCAGGGGATGCTGTTCCTCATGCAACGTGGGACAGCGACGGGATGCGACCTGGAAAACAATCGGCGACGCACGGATGGCGTGGCATGGGAGAGTACTGCAGTCTGCATGCTCTGCTGAGGTCGGCATATGGACTCCATGTCAATAGATGAAAGGCCACACGTCTGGGGAGGACCAATGAATTGCAAAATATACTTTGGATAAAAATGTTCATGAGGAAACAGACCTGCTGGCAGCAGTAGCTGCAAAGCAGTCAAACAAAGCTGGGGAATGTAAGGGTGGGGGACTGGGTTACAAAGCAGAGGAGATAACTGCTCCCCTCATCTGGCCACATCAGGAATTCTGTAATCAGTGTTATGCAATTTACTTTATAAATTACACTGGGGAAGAGGTTCAAAAGGAAGAGAAGTCCTTGTGATAGGGGAGGTGCTGCTTTTAGGAGGACCAAGCAGTTTTGAGTGAGGCAAAAGGCGATTTCCTCCTAAAACAGGATAAAACCACCCAAAGGACTCACCCAAGAGCACGAGGGAAGAGGTGCCTTGCCTTCGGGATGTGTACCGCTGCTTCCCTCAGGCAAGGCTGCCTTTGGCTGATATTTGTGCCAAAGGAAATGGTGAGAAAACACATTGCCAAAGCGCTGCGAACACACAAGACAAACTTTCCCGTAATAAGAGATGCGGCTGCTACCGAGCACTCGTTACCGGAGGCAGAGGGCTGGCTGTGTGCGCAGACGGGTGCTGGCGGGGATGCTCGTACCTCTGCAGGCAGCAGCCACGTGCTCAGGATGGTGAAATTCAGCAGGAAGCGTTGGGGGCTGCAGGGGGTGGCCCTGACGGTGCTTCAAGGGTCAATGTTCTTGCAGGCGTCTTCAGACGCAGCGAGGTTGTTGGGGCGAGGGTGGATCTAGACAGGCTGACAAGTCCCCGTTCTTTCCTGCGCTCACATCTGGTAATTGCAGGGGCTGCAGCCTCAGCAAGAACCATCTTCTGCCTTTTTTTCCTCACATAAGCAGCAATGGGAAGTGCCAAAAGTAATCTTTCAATCTCTTGTTCTCTTAATATGAAAAATGTATTACATTTTTCTAAAAGAAAAAAAAAAGAGACAAAGAAAAATGACTTTGTCTGGAACCAAAAATTAAAAGCCCCAAAGCCTTCCCTGTGAAGTGAGCTAGGGGTGACTTGGATAAACACATCTACTGACTTTAATACTTTTCTTCAGAAGGAATGAATGACACAAAGGGTGTGAGTTCTATTAAGCAAAGCTGTGTATCTCAGAAAGGTATTTACATTGCCTTAACCTGGATTCACCTTTTTTTCTCTACAGTATTTATTTTCTTTGCATAATGTTCTCCTTCACAGTAGCCCTTCTGCCATAATTTCATACAAGGATTCACAAGAATGCAGATTTTGTTGTCTGCAGTTTTGCTTTAACCTTTATGCAACTTCTGTTTCCAACAAACTCTTTCTAACTTTCCGCATTCTTTCTTGTTCCTCCTTATTTCATCTTCTCTTCTTAACGCCTCCTTTGCTCTTCCTGAATCTTTTTTCCTGTTAGTTTTCAATGGATAGAACCTCTAGGACCTCTCAGCAAATGAATGGTGGCTTTTGCTCAATATGAGACAAAAATCTTTTCTGTTTGTAAAACTCCAGTGATAGAGTTTCTTACCATAGTGAACAAAGATCCACTTTAAAGAACCACATGGCGTCAACGTTCATACGTTTGATTTATTCACGAACCCGTTGGAGGAGGCCTTGCTCTCATCAGGAGGCTGCCAATATGTTCCTCCCGCTCCGGCCTCAGCATGCCGGGGATTATTGCTCCTTTATGGTGTTTGACTTCACTTCCCTGGTGTCAGGAGATGCGCGGGATGTGGCCAATGGCCTCATCACTCTGCAGAAGAACTTGCTAAAATACAGGATGGAGAGGAGCTTGAAGTGTATGGGCTTAGTTTGTGACCCCAAGGGTGGCTGCAAAGAGACTCCAGCATAGCATTGCACGTGAAGCCTGATTAACGGGCAGAATTTAGCACCAGAAGAAGCCTTTGCGGTCAAGAATTAAGCTACACTCAGCAACCATATAGGATAATAAACTCATCCAGGGTTATAATGGTTACTGTTAAATCCTAGAAGTGTTTTTAAACCCAGTGCTTCAGAGCTTAAACCAACCTTCAACGATTCCAGTCTCTAGAGCAGGCAAATCTGCCCCACCAGCATCTCAGGCACTTCGTACCAGCACGGGCTGGCGACTGCACAGGGACCAGGATAGATTTATCAGTAATGAGCGTCTTGAGATAGAAGATGCCTCCATGAATGCTAAAATCCTTTAAAGAGCTTGGCCCAGCCCAGAAAGAAAAAGAAAGGCTTCTCCAAGGTACGGTTATTTCTTCAGGCTGTATTGGGTAGCTGCCAGCTTTATTCACAAAACCGCTGCCTTCCTCCCTCCGTAATTGCAGTGGGCAGAGAGCCACCACACAGAAAAGACCTGGCACATGCTTGCGCCCCGTCGCCTGCTCAGCAGCGTTCGTCAGGACGAGCTGGCTGCAGGTGCAGTCACTGTCTTCCCACAAAAAACGCGCTGTGACCTCTCTTGCTCCTTCAAGCCCAGGGCCCTCTCTCAGAGTTGAATTCTCCAGTGCTACGAATGTCAGCTGCTAGTTGTTCAGGTACCTTTTCACATCAAAAGCGTGAAATTTTCCTCCTCCAGCATGCAAAAATTGATTATTTATCCTTCCACTGCCGAGTTTGATCCTGCCTTATGTCATGAGCACCATCAAACCAGTGGCAGTTATATCCAAGTCACTAGCAAGTTTTCAGTGAATTGGGGTTTTGTGTTGTTGGAAAATGGCAGCTAATTAGAACTGAAGCTTTCTGTGCAAATGTATTAGCTTTACTAAATTTAACCCAAGACAAGGTGCGAAACTGCTGGGCCGGGAGGCAGAGCGGGCGCCCACACCCCCTTCTGCCTCTGCCGCCCTGGTCATCCAGGAGAGTCTCTGGGGTCCAGGCCCCCCACCTGCACTATGAAAAGCTATTTTCAAGTCCTTTTTTTGAAATTTGCAAAATCTTTCACCTGGTACCCTAACCAATGGATGAGGGAGCAAAGAAATCGCTGGTTTCTAGGCCGTGAGAGACGGATGCTGTGACCTGCTGCCTCAGGCGTTCACTCAGAATAAGAAAACAATTCCCTTATTTTTTTAAAAAAAAAAACAACCAACCCAGAAGTTTTCAATTTCATTCCTTTGCAGAACAAAGCGAATGTTGACACCTGCACGTTTCAGAACAGGTAACTGTTGATGTTTTGTGGGTGCCTGGCATCGGAGTGACAGAGCGAACCCTTGGTGACCCGTACTCGTCCCCTCCGGCTTCTCCCGCGACCTGGCACCGGCTCCGTCGGTCCTGGCACACCTGAAACTCCTGCAGTCGTTTGCAAGGACAAGCCAAAAGTTTGCATGTAATAAACCGTTTCTCATAGTCAATTAATAACAGTTCGGGCGACTGGGAGGCCTGGGTGAGGAGCGAGGGTGAGACCCCTGTGCGTTATCCTGGCTCCCCTCAGCTCTTACTCCTTCACGTCCAAGTGTGCGTCGCCGGTAACTAGAGGGAAAAGCAGAACAGCGAGTTGCAAAATCACATTCTTTCCCCTAAAACAGGAAGGGACATGTTTGCTCCAGCACACTGGGTTTCACAGCGGTGGAGTATAAGCAGCTCAGGGAAACAAGCCTGTCTGCCCGTGGTTATCAGCAGGTCTCCGTCCCCGTGTTGCTGTGGCTGGTAACGCGAGTGCAGAACCGCGTCGCCAGAGCTGCTACCTGCCTGCGAGCAGCCAGCAAACGGCCCTCAGGAGACCAGAGTCTTTCCTCTCCGCTTGCCCAGGCAGTGGGGCTCGTTTGTACGTGTCGAAGAAAGTTTGACACCTTTTGGTTTCTCGAAGAGTGGATGTCGGAGCGATGGGAGAGGAAAGGTGAGGCAGGAAATCTGGCTCCCTTTAAAGGTGCTTTGATAATCTCCTGCACAAAAAGAGAAAGCCCTCAGGTTTCTCACGTTGTAACATGGAGCATGCACTGCTTGAGACCTACATTTATAGCTCAGTTACTAGGAGTGAACTGCTTTACACGCCTCTGGGGACATGTGAAAGGAGAGCTGCCCCCAGTGTGCTACTAGAAGCCATGCCAGCAGTTCAAATAAATTTTTTCCAAGATTTTATGATCTGATGCTTGGATTACATTTGTTTAGCTGTAGAGGTGTGAGGTCTGAACAATTTGTAAAGGGAAAGAATAGCCCAGATCCAGACATGTGTGCATTTAGAGTTCAGCTTCAACCATGACACCGTGGAAATCCTCGAGGAGGGATGGAGTCATCGAGTGTCCGGCCCAAGATCTTGCCGGAGACCTAAAGCGTAGGAGAGAAGAGGGGCACAAGCGGTGGCAGGGAGCGGGGGGAAGTGGCTGTGAGCCACCTTCCCCTCCGGCGGAGCAGGCTGGGTGCAGGGCTCGGGGACAGAGGGGAGGAAGCCCCAGGAGCTGTCGCCCGGTGCCGGTGGGTGCTGTGGGTGAACCCAGCGAAGTCACCGAACGCTCACCTGGACAGTGGTCTGCAATGCACTTCTTACACCCCAGCAGCAGGAGCAGAAGGAGCTGGACCTGAAACAACCCTGCCTCAGTCACCTGCAGTGCTATGACAAGAAAAAACTTCATCTCCAAATATAATTTTATTAAACAATTTCTTTTTTCCAACAACTTTTTCCTCAAATCTCAGGCTTCAAACCTTTATTTCTGTTGTTCTGAGGGGGCAGTTCAATAACAGAACATGATTTTCTCCCTGAATCTTTACAGACAAGAAGTGCCCCTCGCAGCTCTCCAGACTGGAAGGTGACTGCGCTCATGCTGTCACGCTGGTAGGTGACATTTCCAAGGCCACAGAGCAGAGCTACCTTCTCCCCCAGCCCAGGGAGGTGGTGGCAGCAGGCGGGGCAGAGACGTAGAAGTGGCAGCCTGTGAAAGTCCGTGGGAATCCCCTTTCAAAGCCCCAGTTAAAGATCAAATGCTAGGGCAGAAACCCCAGGAGCCCCACCCTATATCCCTCTTTGCTTCCCAGAGCCTCCCATCCCAGAGCAGTCTGCTTTTCTCAGCTATCCCACCCCGATTGCTTTTTTCCTTCCCCATTTCCTCATCCCTGAGTCCCCCTCCTCCCCCTTATCAAGCCTTCCCAGCAGGTCCTTCTGCCAGCCCTTGACTCTCCTCGTCCTGCCTCTCCATCCCCTCCCACCGCCATCAGCTGCTTGCAGACACTGATGTCCTGCGTCTGCCCACCGTAGCAAACCAAATCCGCTCCGACACGCACGTGTCTGCGCTTCAGGGTTTGGGGAAACTTGGACGCGGGCAGCACCTGTCACTTTGGGGCAGAAAAAGAAGACAAATGTAAGAAAAAAAAGGTGGACATATGGTAGCCCTAATAAAGAGTGATAAAGTCCTCTGATGTTGCTGGAAAGACTCCCACTTAATTAACCGAGCTTTGGACCAGACTCTAAAGCAGCTCACTTTCCAGAGCTGAGATAAGTTCCTGGCTCTTATTTCCATCTCTTGTGCACAAACTCCTTGACAAGGCCCATCCTCCTGCTTTTATTTATACTAGGGAGTCACCCATTCGTAATTCATCTGGGACTGAAGCTCACTTCCCGTGTCAGGACACAGATCGTTTATAAGGCGATAAGGGACTATATTAACATTATAACCCAGTGTTTGTAGATGTTCACATTCTCTCTCAAGATGTTTATCACCAATAAACACAGCAGAAAATCTGACTTCATTGACCTTTGCTTCACAGATTGTCCTCTTTCACACTCTACATAAAACCTGACATTTAGTTAATGTTGTGCTGTGTTGGGTCCAGACAAGTACGTAACACTGAAGACAACAGGAGCTGTAGGTGCTCAGTAGCTTTGAAAGCACTGCTCTTACAAGCCTATTTAGGGTTTTTAATTGTCACGTTGTCCTGCAGAACCAATTTTCTGATTTGTAATTTTACTTTTTAGCTGGGCCTCTTCTGACTGACTAAAGTCTGAAATTAACAGCATGTTGTTCAGAAACTGTTCGCTCTCAGAGTGATAAGACCTGATTATACCAAGGAATGGTGTGC
>VWZL01001006.1:1275718-1313344 GCA_013396915.1 Stercorarius parasiticus | reverse complement strand
CCTGGGAGCTGGATACGGTTTTGTATATATTGTATACTATTGTATACTTCTTTTCTATTTTATTTTATTCTATTATTATTATTTACTATTTTCTTATTTATTATTATTTTCATTAAAGTAGTTTAGTTCTTTTTCTAAACTCGTAAATCTCCTTATCTCTTCCTCTCCTCTCTGAGGAGGGGGGGGAGGGCCATCTGTCGTTCCGATTGGCCAATCCGGCCAAAACCACGACACATATGTGCCAATAGTATATTTTTACTTGATCATCAGGAATTTCCCCTACGCACCGCCCACCCCCAAACCCAAATTCATTTGTTTTCATTTGAAGAACAACAAAACATATAGTTACCAAGCACATGGCAAGACTTCATGATGGATTAACAGCATTTCACAATTGAAAAGCAGGCCTGTAGCTAAAACGCAGATGTTAACAGACATTCGCCTAGTGACCTCAAAATTTCCACCCCTAATTGCACTGCCATTGCGCGTGCCGCATTTATTGAAAGGAGTAGCAAATGTTCGTCTTTTGTCTTCAAAACATATTTATATTACTTGTCCTCTTCATGGCCTGCAAAAAAAAGAGAAGTCTTTATATACTGGGCAGGTAGATGTCAAACCAATCGCTCAGGTAAGACAGCATCAATGAACCAACTGGTGCAGGAACCAGCAGCAAAGACTGGGCATGGATGGCTCCCCATGGGGACTACTCTTTGGTTCAGATTTTAGGAGCCTTTCATTTTCAGGTAACAGGTTTGACGCTACCATGCTCTAAAATTGTGACCAACTGACAGTGAAGGGCAGAGAGGAAATTCAAACTGCATCTGGTGCTCTTACGACGGACCGGCACCAGTGGGTCAGTGACTCAATGGGTCAACTCCACGTGCAGCCGCTCCGGGGACCTTCTCTGGGGCTGGGACAGCAGAGCTTGGTGAAGGGTCAAGGCGTGGGGTGGCGATCCCACCACAGCCCTTGGGCGACCATTGCTCACGACCTATTGCTTTGTAAATGACGGAGCAAGATATGGGGTGGCCAGCTCTGAAAACGCGAAGGAATGTGACTTCCAGTAAGT
This sequence comes from Stercorarius parasiticus, assembly GCA_013396915.1. Taxonomy (NCBI): domain Eukaryota; kingdom Metazoa; phylum Chordata; class Aves; order Charadriiformes; family Stercorariidae; genus Stercorarius; species Stercorarius parasiticus. The sequence goes on along the minus strand of VWZL01001006.1, from coordinate 1,312,275 downwards.
GGTCAGCACTCACCTCTAAAAATAGAGGCACTGGAAATCACTGGTGACTTTTGAGAGTCTTGGCCAAAATCAACTATTTTTAGCCCATCTGTTCCCTCTGAGCTCAGTTCTCTCAGGAAGAATGTATATTTTGGGGGAAGGGGAGGAGGCAGAGATTCTTGTCACAGAGTGAAAGTTGAAACACTTTCATATCAAGAGCACTAAAAAATGACAGAACCACTTAATTTCTTTAAATGGGTGTGAGAATGTTGCCAAGTTTTGTGACCAATTAAATTTAATGCAGGATAAGATGGCAGGGATGAAGGATAATTATATGCTCTCAAAAGCTTGGTCTTTTTGTAAATGGAATGGCCTTAGGGAGTTTTCCAGCAAAGTTTGGGCTCAGCCTTTTTGTTCCAACAAAGCCAGTTGCCAGTCGTGCACCAGGCGTATGTGACATGATTTTTAATGAACTCCCAGTCAGTTGCCCACCAAACCTGACAACAGTTTGGGTTTTCTTTTGTGGTTTTCTGCAATCAAATCTGGCCGAATGTGCTCGCTTTCCCCACAAACCCGCACTCTGAGCAGGCGAAGAATTCAATAGACTGGACACTGAGAAATTTATCAGACACATCAACACTGGAAGCCTTTGAGGTGATAGTGTAACAAATGCATCAGTAACAGCGAGGGGAGCACTAATCACAGTACTTGCTAACGGGCCCAGGTGCGTGCGGAGTTGGATCCTGCAGAAGAGGCGCTCAGTGCCACCACCCACTTGCTGAAAGTGAAGGTAATTATTGGGGTCCCACTGAAGGGCCGCACAGGGACCCGTTTGGGCGCGTCGGTGAGAGTATGGCCAGACGTCACCCCGGAGCAGCACGAGGAAGAAACCCTTAACAGGACTAGCGGCTGGTGGCAGAGGCCCTGTCCTTCAGACTTTGAGCACATTTTCTTCTGAAGTTATTTGTGGGCATCATGTGAAACTATCCATTTATCAGTATTCACGCAATGCTCGATGATCTACTCATGAGAACTTTTTCAGTTTTCAGAAATGTTGTATTCTCCAAGATCAGCTGTTTAAGAAACTGGGGGAGGTGATACAATATCCTTTGTGTGATGCTCATTACTGTCCTGTTTGAAAAGTTTGGCTCAGCCAGACACATAACAGGAACCATATAATATGATTTAGAGAGTATATTCAAAATATCTGATAGTCAGTCTGAGCGAGTTCATCACTATCCCAGCAATGGAAATTTTAGGAGGGGGTGGATTTTGATGAAGGTCATGAATGATTAAAACATCATAAGAATGAAGGATTAACAAACTAAAAATGGATAAATCCCTTGTATCGCTCATCTGATGTTTGCTATCCACTCGTACAGGTCGCGGTCTGACAGGTTACCAAACGCAGCCTTAGGCCACACACCAACTGGTTGATTCTAACAGGAGAGTATATTTATAAGCAACGTGTCTAACCGTGTGAAAAAGTTATTTCCATTTTTTATTTTATCTTTTTCCCTTTTTTTTATTTAATAAATCTATTTTGTGTTATTTTGGCAATGTTCTCTCCATACAAAACATATTTTATTTGCAACTAACTACAAAAATATTTCCCAAGTACATTCCAACCAGCTGCAAGGATGATAATCTTACAGACATTTTTCTTTTTATGGTTTAATTATATTTATTTTTAGTTGAATTGCTGGGCTTATTCTTGGGAGCCTGTTGGATCCTGATGATGCTTGCATTTGCTGTTGGGAATATGGCACGAGCAGCAGCTCTGAACTGGATAACATTTAAAAAGGCTCTAATAGCTTTGCTGCTGGCGAAGAGCTGGGAATGTCATTTTCCCAACCCCACCTACAGATTTCAGGACCCAACAAGCTCCGGAACAAATGTTGCATTTCAATTTTGTAAAAATGATTTTATCTACTGCTGGAAACCCCTCCAGCACTTTAAAAAAAAAGAAAAAAAAAAAGAGAAAAATATGTTTAGATCTGATACCTGCATTTATTTCTCCAGGGGTTGAGCACAGCTCAGCCTGGCCGGTTCCGTGATATTGCCCGGCAGTGTGGCCGTACTCCTGCATGACCACGGCACTGCCTTGGCCCTGCCACCATCAGCTGGGACCTCGCCAGCTCGTGTGAGCCTGGTCAGGCTGGAGCCGTGCGTCCGAGGGGTGCTCTGGCAGTTCGGCCCAGCCGGGGTACCCTTCTCTCCACGGAAACGGGCAAAACACTTCACGGGAATCTCATCTTTTCCCGAGTGAAAGACACCGTGCTCTTTTCCATAGGAAACACTTGAGTTTTGATTGGGTAATTGCAATTTCCTATCTGTTTTTTTTTGCTCTAGTTTTCCCTTTGGTCACTTCCTAACCTTCTGTCTTGAAGGAAGATGCTGAATACTGTTAAGCAGCTTCTGTGTGAGACATTTGCATTTCAGTAAGTGACACCCAGTCAGGCGTAGAGTTTGCTAAGGGATCACTCAGGAAGGAACGCACTACATGTGAGGCACAATGACGCGTATACTAATAGCACGTGTTCACAGTTAACATTAGTTTGATATTTTCTAAGATTTTGATGAATAGCTCCACACTTGAGAAAGCAAAAACTAAATAATATCTGAGTAAAGATTTCCTGAGTAAATATGTTTCACAGGAGCTAAACCTGAAATCAAAGCCATCTCCTGGGTCTGTGCTCAACGTGCCGTTAGCACATTGCCCATGGGATTGCCTGTTTGCCCGTTGTTTATGATTATGGTGTTTTAAATACCTAATAACAGCAACAATTTGATGTTTTAATACGTCCTAGGTCTCACATCCCTGAGTCTACCCATGCAGCCTGTCTCTGGCTGGAGAGCTGTGGAGACAGAGCTGGTTCTCGTGTGAGCGCGTCAGTGTGCAGCACGAATTGCCTGGAGGGGTCCTGTGCGCTTGTATTGCCATAACTCACACCAGAATCCAGTTCCCTGCACCTTGAAAATAAATACTCTGATTTCGGGAAAGACAACGCATCCATAACAAATGGTGTGTAAGTATTGCTTAATGATCTCCTGACAAATCCCTGTCTCTGCATGGGAACTGCGAAAAGCTTTGGATAAAGTTTTCTTAGTGTGTTGAAAAGTCTTACAGAACTAAACAGACTCGATCCACCAACCTTGAAAACCGATGGATCTGCCCTTGCTCCAGCGGAGTGAGAGGGCTGGAAGAGAGAGTCCAAAGTAACAGCCTTCTCCTCCTCTCCAACTGCCCAGTGCGGATTAGACCGCCTCGGTCCTTCTGCACAATTTATCTAGCCTGCCCCTAGTCTGCAGCTGTGCTTCCCGCCCCCGGGAGGCTTTTTCTGATGTCTTGCCTAAAACTCTCTAGCTGCAGTTTAAGCCCATTGCTTTTTGCCCAACCCACTCAGGTGCAGAGGAAGGCTTTATTTCTAAAATACTTCATAAATTGATAGAAAGCAAGATGGAGCCTTTCTGCTTCCATTGTTACTTATTTATTTTTAACCAGAAATTTGGAGGATTTATTAACTTCCTCAGAGTAGTTCAAATAAACCACACAGAAGAGCAATAACTTTCTACCGAATGCTTTAGGGAAAAGTAGTTTCATGCGCTAGTTAAACCTGGTGTGCTGAAGTCGTGGGAAGTTTTGCCATGGAGTATAACAGAGCCTGGATTTCAGCCAGCGACTGCCAGTTTTCAAACTTGTATCTTTGTCAGGGTCCACGGCTCCTCCATCCCGAGGGCATCTCCGTGTCTCCCAGGTAACACTTAACAACCGTGAAGCCTCCAACAGGTCTCGATGAGCGATGGTCCCTCCCCCTCCCTCAGGGGAGAGAAAAGGTCTCCTTGAAATGGAGTTATATGGTGCTTGATTCATTTGCCTGATCTTACTTTAAGTAGAGACGAAAGAGCTGAGAGTGTTAATTCTCTCCCAATGAGAACGCAGGTTTGAAGGAAGAAAGGAAGAAATACAGATTCTGGAAGAGGTGGAGACTCCTGGCAGGGCCCGGACAGCCGCAGCCCCATCCATCCATCACCCCAGGCGCAGACCAAAAGTCTATCAGTCACAGCAGTTTATTCACGTCAAATGATTCCAGCTCCCAGCAGGAATGATGGGACCAGCACCAAGCAGAGGAGGTCTGAGTCATCTGAGCTTATCACGCAGGGGTTTCGGAAAGTTCATGTTACAGAGCCCCAGTGCATTTTGCAGCCTACTTGAAGGGAAAGGACTAAAACATCCAATATATCTCCCGTAGGCTGACAACCTAGTAAACACTCCAGCAGGATAACCATGATCCTTAGAACAATGGAAACATTTTTAGTTAGAAACCGTAGAAGTTACAAGGCGAAGATTTATGTGCTGTGGGGTAAATAAATATTCAGTTCCCATTAATGTTAATGGGAGTTAAGTGGCTAATTCCCCACACATTATGCTGAAGATTTACTTCTCTGTGTTTTATAGAATAAATGAATTTATAGTCTTCCTGGAGGTTAGACCTGAGAAAAACAAAGAGCTCAGAGTTTACTCCGTTTTTATGAGGTCATTTTCTTAAAGGAGGTTTATTCCCCGAACAGAAGGAAAGGTTAGAAGAGCAGCAAGTTAAAGCAATCCCCTCCGTGGGATGCCAGGGAGATTTGTGGCAGGCATTTAATCCAAACTCACAGACGGAGACACACGCAAAGATCCATATAAAATGTCTTAATAACAGAAGCCGGAAATTCGTAACAATAATAAAGGCTGACATTTATACAGAGCCTTTCGTCCACACATCTACAAGCTGGATTTTGCATTCAAGGGCACTCACAAAAGCGTCTTGCAAAACACATGTGATTTCACACTAAGCCCAAAATGCATCAAGCAGGCTGCCTTCAGCATCACCGAAACGCGGCCAACACTGGGGCAGCCATTTAATGCCCCAGGAAGGCAGTTAAGCATGTTTCGATTGTAAAGCTCAGCGTATTCTCATTAATTTCAACTGATTTTTCATGGGTTGTAGTCAGAAATGAGCGTATGTGCCTTGATGCACTAATACCTATGCCAGCACTTAACGCCTTGATGCCAGCCCTGCATCTCTATGCAAAAATCCTACAGAATTTACTCTTTTTTTAATGCCCCAGCCTCTAAGATGACACCATAAATTTTCATTGCTGCTTAAAAACCATTTAAAGTCAGTTTTATCGACAAGTTAGAAGGCATAAGAATCCTTTGCCCAAGATGCGGACAGTAACCCATAGTCTCTGTGTTCAAAGGCGACCAAACATTCATGCCAAACAATTACATTTTTCTCTTCCTCTGTTAAGGACTACTATGTGGTTGTGCCGAAACTGAGATTAGAGTGAGACAATTGCGCATTTGTTTCCCTTTCGCCCGATCTGAAAAAGAACAGTTTCAGGACAAGGGAGAGAAAAATTCATGGCAGTGTTTTGAATAGTGCACAGTGATCTGCTACAGATAAGCAGCAGTCCTTTTTCCTTATTTAAATGTTAAGCTTTCCCAGGCAAATAATATTTTCCCCCTAACTGGTCATTCATTCATCTACAACTCCATGCAAACCAGAACATTTCATTAGCGGGGTCACTCTCCCAGTTTCATTTTGATCTGATGTTGCTTTTGTATTGCGTATATTGGGTTGTTTTTTTCTTTTTGGCAGCGAAACAGCCTCTCAAGACCTTTGACAGTAACTCCATGCACTCATCTTTCATTAGCGCTAAGCTCTCGCAGATCACTACGTGTTTTTCAGGGGCAGCAGCTGCAGGATGAAGCGTACGGGGCACCGGCGCCTGGTGCCCGGGCTGCGTCCCCTCCCGCCCCGGCCGCTGCCAAATCCTCTTGGCACGACTGGTTACCCCCGGGCTTACCTGGAAATTGCAAAATGAGGTGGCACACACAAATTAAGTAATAGTCCAGGCATATTATGCTTGGCCCGGTGCACACACAGAGCACGGGTTCAGCCCCTGGAGAGCCTGGGGCGGTGCCGGAGAAGAGACAACCTGTGGATGGGACAGCTGGAGCCACAGCTGGGAGCCGGCCAGGAACCAGCCCTTTCCTCCTCTCTCCTCTGCCGAATTTTGAGGCTGTAAGCACACAGAGGAGGGCAACGGCAGGCAGCGACTGGCAGCACGGTGGCAGGGGCTGGGTGGCCTCTGCTGTCCCTACTCGGGACAGGGGAGGTGGTGGTCTGCGGAGGGTTTCAGTGCTCGGCGAGAGCATCCCGTGATGGGGAGCCTGAGCGAGAGTCCTGCTTTGTGTCAGGCTTCAGAGGGTCTGTCTCTTCCCAGTGCCTGCGAAAGCCACGCAGGGAGAGCAGACAGCCAACTGAGACACCGAAATTATGTCTCCTATGAAGTGGTGCAAATATTCCCCAAAGCTATAACTGCTTGAGTTTGCGCTGGATGTCCCACACGTAGAGGAGATCCCGAAGGGAAGAAAGGCGGCAGAGGAAGAGCAGGACTGGAATGTGATTGCCTTGCATATTGGAAATGTTATTTACTATCTAGTAAACCCATTTTATAGCACCCCGCATTTTATTTTCAAACACTTCTATCGACACGCACTGTATATCAGTCATTATCTGATTATGGAAGCTTTCACAATGGTTTCTGGGCAGCTTTCAAAAGCTGCCAAAGAATTCAGTGAGACAGAGGTTTGAACTTTACTGCCGCTTTTCACAAAAAGGCTGAAGAACAAATAACAGACGGAAAAAATGGATTTCAATGACCTGTGTGAATGCAGTAGGCCCCAAACCACGAAAAAACCCGACCTTTTGGGGGTTATTCAGGTGAGATAACCTGCTCACAACTTTCTGCCAGTGCATCATGAGATCCATAGCCCCTCTGGCTTTTTTATTAATTCTTGAAGAAGAGCAATAAATAACTGTCATGTCATTACTGAAAAAGCACCTACGAGACACAGAACAAATATTAATTGTACTTAAAGTAGTCCAGTTAGATGGTACGTGCGCATCCTAGAGAGATGATGGGCAGGTAAAGAAAGAAATCTCTCCGTTTACAAGAGAGAGCTGATTCAACCAGCTTGTTTTTGCTGGCCACATGTGAATAGGATTGCGCCTGTAAGATTACTTTTACATTCTCTGCTTCTCCCTGGGGACAATACCTTGTCTTTTTAAGCCATTTAGTTGTGTTGATAATTTTTGTTCTTTACACTAGGCTGTTAGCCAAGGCAAATGTTTGTGTTGTTTTAAAAACTTGAAGTGTATCACTGTGGGAAACCTAAAATATACAGATAACTTCAGAAAGCATTTTTGAAAAAAGTTGTGATAACATCCCATGTTATTTCACTTTCCTTCTGTTAGTTTTACACGTAGCAGTGTTCAGTGCCTTCACGGGCTGTTTTTCTGTCCTCCTCCCTTCCCATTCCAAATATATGAAAATACTGATATGATGCTAATTGAACTGAACCATCAACATATCTGTAGCGACGAAAGTTACGGAAGAAATCGAGAGACTGAACTCAAATGATATTTTTATCTTTGAAAGAATGTGTGAAATATGTAGCTGAAATAAGAAAAACACTTTGAAGTGTGTGTATATTAAATATTAGCACTAAACAGGACTCCAAACGATAATGAAACGACAGGCAAAGTTTAATTGAAAATGACAAAATTAAATAAGGCGCAGCCTCTGGGTTCACCTAGAGAACATTTGTCTCAGTCAAATGCTACCCGTGCTGCATACCAACGACGTGCTGTGTGCTGCTGAGCACGCAGCCACGCACGTCTAAAAGATTGCAAGTTTGGCTTGTGAAGCCTGCCTCAGACTAAGCAAAACAAGGTCAGACTGAAAATATCCGAGGATTGCTGGGCCCTGGCAGCTCGGGAAGGAGCAGCAGGAGCAGGGCGTCGGGGCTCCCCCTCACCCCGGGCAACAGCAAAGAGGGACCCATCTCTGTCAGCTTCCAGCCAGGATCCACCACACCAGCCCAGGGGACACCCACTAACTGAGGGTGAACCTGATCTGCAGGACCTGGGCTTGCATATCTGAGTCCAGCTTAACCCAGAGATCGAGCATGTTACTTCAGCAAGTAAATCCAGCACGCACCAGCTGTCAGCCCAGCCCGCCATCCCGTATTTCTGCCTCATTTTTCATGGCAAGGGCATTGCTGTGTGCTTAGGCAAGCCAGAGGCCGTCCTGCCTCCAGCCTGATGTGTATGAACTATACGCATGCCTGTTAATCAGATGATGATCGAGCGCCCATGGCGTACTCAGCGTGGACCCAAATCTCTACAGCAGCTTGTCCTCGTCAGTCACCCTGACCCGGCAGCTACCGGCCTTTGCCGAGGCACACACGGGCGCAGGTCCCCACAGGTTTGTTGTTTTAGGAGCAGATGACATTAGAGCGGTGGGGAGACGTGTAATGTAGCTTTAGTAAGCATGTGCTTTCTATTTGTCACTGCTTAAACTGTACTTTTGTACATGCAGCCCAGGAATCGTGCTGAAATCTGCAAAACATTAACGGCAACAAAGATGAAAGGGTTTCCAGCGCTCCCCAGGCCGGGGAGAGCATCTGGCTGGGGAGGCCGGGCCGGGAAGAAGTCCTTTTGATGGAATTGAAGGAAATAGTAATGAGGGTTGTAGTGAGAACCCTCTTCCTCCAGTTAATGTATTTTCTTAAACAAAGAGCAGGAAGTTATAACAGAAACGCTCTGTGCTTCTCAGGCACACAGCAGCCGGCATCCTTTGGCCACGCACAAACCCCCTTTGACTGGGGCAAACCGAGATCCTCCCGTGAGCACCACACGATCCCGGCAATGCTCCCTCCAACCACTCCTTTTCCCACCCCAGGGATGCCTTTCCTCTTCCGTTTACCTCCTTAAATAGATGATCTGTTGGTGGAATAGAAGAGAAATGTCAGTTTTTCCTCCTCTTCCCTGAGCTCCATCCCTCCAGCTCTCTCGCTGGCTGTAAGGGTTCTTAGAGTGTCTGTTTTTTGGCAATAACCATTCCCTAACCAAGGTCACACATACTGTCTAAGTGCCAGCAACCAGAAACTTTAAATAAAGTGTTACTGAAGTAACTGTACAAATACCTTTTTCACAATAATCTGCTCACTGTCTTTCATGTGTTTGCTAATGAGCTTTACCTCCTGTGGAAATTCAATGGGCTCTAGCTGTACAATTTTCCAGCATTTGAAAAATATATCAGTATTTCTGGAAGGGGAGCTGGTGTTTGTTTTTCTGTGGTGAATTTTGTTTTTATTGCTCTAACTGCAGCTTCAGAAAATGAAATAGCTGTCAAAACAAATCAGGAGTAGGAATGCTCAAAACTTACATTTTTGGCACCATTCTGCAACATCAAATGTTCATCGTCTCCATTTTTTGAAACGCTGAACACAGTTAAAATGAGCCTCAAGATCAAAAATCAGTAGATGTCCCATTAATTATGTTCCAATGTGTAAGATTCCAAAGCGGAACTCGAGGCCATACAGATTTTTCTGGTGCCAAAGCCCGAGGGTTTCTCCAGCTCTGCTCTTGCTGCTTTAGTCACTCCGAACACATTCCATCCCCACAACGCACTAATAGCGGAGGAGACTGGAGAAATCCCAGTTTTGCAAACACGTGCCACCGACCCTATTAATCATATTACTAATGCATATATGAGTAGCATTTACTGCTGGGAAGGATAACAGTAGTTGCCGTGGGGTTACTTGGGCATACAGCATATGCATGAGAAATACTTGCAGGTCCCAGCAAATGTTCTTGAAGCAATTCAGCGCAGTGAACTGAAGCATCACGGCTTATGAGCTGAGAGTAAAAGCAGGGATGGTAATGCACAATGCAGTTTGTCTTTGCAAATGAACCTACATCAACTTCTGATTAGGCACGAGCAAGTCGGTGTGCGTGATTAGTTGGTCTGTGTTCTGGAATCCGGCCTCCAGCACAGCCCCGTGGTTTGGGTGGAGGATGGCAGGTACGAAGGCTAGAGCTAATGCCAGTATTTTCAGCATAGGAAGTCTTCAGCTAATTAGTGAAGAAAGGCTCAAGAAGCAAAGTTATAAGCTGAATAGCATTATCATGGTATTAGGGTTCAGATTCTGATAATGCTGGAAATTGATCATGTTTATGATACTGCTTATTAATAATGAACGTAACTTCCCATTGGGGTCTGCTAATAATAACAGCAATCTAATATCAACAATGAGCTAGTAGTTGTGCAAAGAGACGTATGCTTAGCCTTGCGTGCCACCAGCCAGCACCTACAAATCTTAATGTGCAAGTGCCGAGTCCAGGACTGAACAGGTGGCTTCAGAGAAATGTGGATAAATACTTTTCTAAACAAAAAATAAATAATAGAAAGCACAGGCAGGCTACCACATTTAATATTTTCCATATGCAATTGCAGAATCACAAAGTTCAGAGATTAGCAAGAGGAAAAATATTCCATGTCAACACTAGTGAAAGTTTTAGAGGTCAAAATACTCTTGAGCCTGAGTTCAGCCATGAGAATATTCCCTCCGTGAAGAACCATGATTCTCAGGTAATAAAATAATGGGAAGAATAACGCACTGCACTTGCACAGCACTGCCTGGGAAGCGGCAAATAAGGACAGTGGTTGCATCTACGTGAAAATAAACCCCGGGCTGGGCTCGGAGCCAGCTCTGCTGCTCGCCGACACATCTTTGCTGCTGCAGCAACCTGAGTCAGCGCCGGGGTGAGCAGTTCAAGAAGGGGAGAATTCGACGTGGTCTCGGCCCTGCACAGCCCAGAGCTCCGTGCCTGGCCCTGCAGAACCCCTCTGCCTCTCTGCTGGTGCCACGTCACCAGCGTTGGGTGCACAAGACCTCTGGAAATCTTTCCTAGAGGGCACAAGGGTGAAGGAGAAAGGGTGGCCACGAGAGGCTCTGCTGGCCATGCCTGGCCCCCGGCTGAGTGACCACCGCCCCTGAGGGGGCTCAGTCACACTAGAGGTCAAATAGCCGTCCTGAAAAATCAAGAGTAGCTACTTACTGCCTCCCCTTCTCTCTGCAGTGTGCTGAGCAAACGTTTGGACTGGTAAAATATGTTGAAGCTAAGGAGGAGAAGGATCTTCAGTACTTTGTGGCATCATTTTTCTTTCAAGTTCCATTAACAAGGTTTTGTGTGCCTTCAGGCAGTGTTTTATCATGATCTTTAAATGTCTAACAAATCCTGTTGTTCATCGGTGTACCTGCACTGATCTGATTTCATTAATTCCTATCTTTGCTCCTGCAGATTTTATTAATTTTTGTCAGTATATAATTAGATTTTTAAGAGCCATCATTAAATTTCTAGCATTTGAAGTAGTCCTCAGAGAGTCACCCTGTAAACGTGACCGGCTTCAAGCCCTTTTTTGCCTTTATAGGGAGCGCTGTAAGATCTTTTGTTTTATTCATGAAACGTCACATTGTCTAATATCACAGCGCTACATCACATAACGCATCCAGTTCTGTAGCAGTAAATCCCTTTATGTTTCTACCTCGTATTCCAACTGCAATATTAATGTCGCGAGTAACATATAGTGACAACTAAAACTTTCAAAGGAACATACGATTTCCATTCCAGACACCCACTACCATTGCCAGTACCGGCTATCCAGGCTGAATCTATGTTTCTGGCTGACTGCAACAGCACGACCATTAAGGTACCAGTGGTACCTGTGAAACCACAAATAGGCAGGTAATCTTCTGTGAATAATAAAACATTTCCAAGAACTTTGACTTTTCCATTTCAAATCTTTATTTCTTGTTATTCCCCCAAAATACATAATAGTAACAACAATAATCATAAAGATAATAATAGGAGCCGTCAATGTCAGAGTAACTGTGAAGTCTCTTCCAGTAATACCTCAGTGCACAACTAAATTTCTGTGCATGGCAGAGCAATGCATCCTGCCAATCCCGTCTAGAAAGACCCAAGAATTTGATGACTAAACCACAGATGTCATCAAAAGGCAATTTTGATTTTATGTCTTGAAGATCTCAAAGGGTTCCTCCCTTCTTTCTGTGCCACCAGGTTTGCGCAACCGTTGCCACCTCCCTACCAGGTGACCCTCCACCATACGTGGTGGAAGTCCATGGCTTCAGGGTTTCAAATCAGCCTTATCAGAGCCGCCTTTTTACCTCACCATCCATAGCTCAGGCACCTGCATACATGATGCTCCTGCTCTGCCTGCAGCTGTCCTAACACCTGAAAATGTAGGAAAAGAAAAATGAGGGGTAGCTCTTGAAAATGTGATCATTGAAATTTAAACAATAGTTCAGATGAAGATAGCCCCGTCCCCTCCTCCTCACACACCTCAACCGCAAGTTTAGATTTGCTCAAGTTCTGGCTTTTCCTGAGGCCGCCTTCTCCATTAGGAAGTTTTATCCTTTCTTTACCAGAGGTAAATCCTCCCAGCTGCCCATGAGGAGTGCAGGGGTCCCCACCGCGCCGCGGTCTGAGGGGGCACGGCAAGCCCCGGGGCAACATTTCAGAGGAACATACAGACTGCATGCCAGGAGCACATTTCTTGCAGGCATCAGTGATTCAAGTTTTATTTATCTTCTTAGATATGTCAGGACAGCTGACAACATCACAGGCAAGGCTCACAGTTCTCTGCCGTGGTAAGGCCGTGCTGCAGAGCTCTGACTGAAGATAAATGAGCCCCTGCGTCCCAGCCTCTCCGAGCGTGGCTGCTCTCACCCCTGGCATTTCACAGGTCACTTTACCCTCAATAATTCTGCCTAGGGGATCCATGTTTACCCATTTTTTTAGCATCAAAAGGATGTTCCTAGCAAGGCAAACAATCCCTGCCATGCTGGGGGGTGGCAGATTCAACTCATCAAAACTGGCAGGTAAAGAACAGCCATCACCACAAAGACGGCCCAGCACCAGCCGCGCCAGGCTCACGCTGGAAACGCTGCTTCTCTTTCCCTGAGGCTGAGCAAAAGCTGCACCGAAAGGGTCCCCTGCACTTCGGGATGGCCTTGGGGCTGCTGCAGCACAGCCCAGCCGCGCAGGAGCTCAACACTACCTACTGTCACCAAACACTACCTGCTGTCACCGTGTGTGAGGGCAGGGACAGGGGACAGGGGACAGGGGACAGAGAGACAGCCAGGGCAGCTCTGCCCTGCCCGGGGCTTCCTGCGGCAGAATCCTCCATCTCTGCACAGGCAGCGCCTGGGCTGTTTTCTGCTGCCTCAGCAGAGAAGGAAACCTACTACCTGCACCAAAGTCCAAGGATTTAGCCCCTAAATCTCAGGGCTTTGATTAATTCCTTTCCTTTTATTTCTTTTTCCTTTGCAGATGTTAACATTTTCCAAGTAGTTATATGCTACCTTGGTGAAGTGCAAAGAAAATAGAAACCGTGTCTGAAATTACACAAAGGATAAAGTAGAATAGCATGCATTGGTTTAATGCAGCAATCAAGATTAGATAAGGAGCATATGCCCAGTGCTTGATCTGAGAAATTAGCAGGAATGCAAAAGACGTTTTTAGCATGTGTTTCTGATATAAAGTCACTTTCACTCTAAGTGGAAATATGTTGTGCACTAATACTGGTGTTTTCTTCCCTGATCCATCAGGTAAAAACACATTGGAAGAGGCAGGATACTACTATTTCAGCGACAGTACAATTTTATTCTTGCTAGGAACAGATTTATTGTGCCCTCGCCGTCAAAACTGATAGCATCCAGCATACTCCCATTTACCTCTCGCTGCTTCTGTCATCTGACATTTTTGTATAAACAGGTAATGATTTAAGATTTCAGCAGAAATGAAATCATTTTGCCTGGTTAAGCCTTGGGGCTGTGCAATCTTGATTATACCAATTCAACATGGAAATACACCATACATCTAAAACTTGCTTCCTTTTTCCAGAACTTAACAATTCAAGAACACCGTTGCTTTCATTGTCCGTCATCATGATAATGGTGATGAAGAAAAGACGTGTTAGCCACGCTTAAGTTATTTACTCGGAAAAGGAAGGTTTAATATGTAAGTATTATAATAAAATTTGGGAACTCAAAAATAAAGGTTTTCATGTTCCAGTCTGTTAGCTGAAATACGTCAGTAGGGATGTACCTGACAGTTCAGAGAAAGCTGGAGTCTGATTAAAGACCTGGGAGTCCCAGTCTCAGTTGCGTCCAAATGAGCAGTTTTCACTGGGAATGTTATGGGTTTGCCAGTCAAACTGAGATGAGAAAAGGTTCATTTCCACTCCCCCCACACCATTCCACTCTTGGGGGGGGGTGTACAGAATAGATGGAGATCTTCCGTAACGCGCTGTAGGAGCCTCATGCTGATGCTGTGGATCCAAGAGCCAGGGACTGCTCCGTCCTCCCGACTCAGCCTCCGGGGGAGCCCCAGCCTCGCTCTGTGGGAGTCTGGCAAGACAAGCCGTCTATTTTAGGGACTTGAGTTAACGCTAAACAGGAGAAAATACTCCTACAGATAGAGCAAATTCTTTTGCAAAGATCAGCTGAACAACTGGACCATCTCTGCAATTATTTCTGTGTATTTTCCACTTATATACAGCCTCAGTTGTTTCACAAATTCAAGTGAGATGTGCATATAAAGAGATACATGCAGACATCTATCCCAAACTACCACTCACTCAACCCCATGGCACTGCTCTTAGACCACTCCTCTCTTTAAATTCACAGGTTTACATCTGTACTACTCTTTATGCAAGAAACAAATTACTCCCACGGCACAGGGGCTCCCCGGTGCAGTCATTAACCTCGGGTACGTGACGCTCAACTGATGCTGTTTCCGACATATCAACATCCCAGGACCGGAATACACAACTCCTGCCTTCTCCTTTCCCACCAAAGGGAATGACAACACATTTTTCACAAGGTTGTATACTCCCACATAGGGAGGGAAAACACAGTGCTGCTCTTGTGCGCGTGTATCTTGTAAAATAAATTCTTTTGTCAAAGAAGCCCCACAAATTACAGCCTAAGGCATAAAAAAGAGATCTAGATCCCAACTCCGATTCAGATGTGAACACACTGTGATCAAAGATCTTGGAAGTAAAGATAATTACACCCTACTGCAATGATCATTGCTGCTTTAAAAATAAATCAGGCTGGTTAGAATCTTTTCACTGAAAGCACTTGCAAAGCAAAAGTGGGAGTTGGATCAAATACAATTTTAGGAAAATGTCATATTGTAAGTAGTAAAAAAGATATTAGAAATTTCCAGGCACAATTTGGATTTTGTATGAATTATATTTTCACTTGAAACAGAAGTAACGTTGACATTTTGTTACCTTTAGAAATCTCCCACCAAAAATTTCAAGTGAAAAAATTGTAAGCAGAAAACATTCAGTTAAAAAATTTTACAAGAAAAAAAAACACAGTCTGAAAAAAAAGACAAAAAGAGTAACTGGAGAAAACGGCCTCTAAATCTATAAAAATAGGATTAACTTTTATTTCTAAAATCACAGGTTTTAAACAGACATCAAGCCAGCCTGTCACGACCGTAACTCCAGTCATTGCTCAAACTGACTGGTGATGTACTGGTGTACTGAAGTGTTAATGTCTCAACACGTGAGCTAAGCAAATGATTGATATCATCCCCAATGCACATGTCTTACAAATTAGATGGATGAAACCAAAATCCCTTATTACTGTAAGCACAAAATTACTGGGATAAATTTAGAAACTATTTTCGGATTTTCAGTATTCCTACGGCATTAATCCCTCGCTCTGCTTCTCCCATTATTACCATATTAATTTAAGAGGCCTGTAGCCAGAAGAACTGTCACAAACACAATCCGCTGGTAACTAATACAAATAATTTATTTCAGTCCTGAGACTAATCAATATACGGCCTAATTTTCCAGCTGTGTTTTCTTCTATGGGTAGAAAATGCACAGAATTTCAATGGCCATTTCAGAATCCTTTTTAAAAATTGAACACTAGAGATCATATTTTCCAAACCTGCCCAGTCTGTCTCTTCTAATTAATGATGTGGTGCACTAAAATAGATTGCTGTGTATTTTGCAAAGTGTTGCTTGAAGTTTGACTTGTATGGCTGCCATTGGCTTTCACGGCTGTTGCCATGAAAACTCCAAACCATTATAAAAAATAACAGATTTCTGTACAGCAGGGTAAAGGCAGAAGTTGCAAACAGCATGCCGAGAAACGAGCATGCCTCTGTCAGCATGCCATCCCCGCTGGACACCACAGGCCGGCCCCCAGCCCAGTGCTGCCGAGGAGAGGGATGGCCGTCACGGGGCCTGGTGCCGCCTTGCCCGCGGCCCTCAGCTCGGCAGTGGAATTAGCACTGGCACCTTTGGAATCTATTTAGCAGAATGGAGAGCAATGAGTCATTTCGCAGGAGAAGTCAAAAACCCAACCAGCTGAGACCAGCTTTTGATACAATCCCGTCCATGCCCCGTCCCTGGCCATCACCCACGGCTCGCTCGGTGGCCCCTGTGCGCGGGCCAGTGGCCATGGGAGCTGGCAGCTCCCACGAGAGCAACATGCGACAGCAGATTCTTCTGCTGGTGGATCCATTTGTAAATGAGTTCTGTTTAAAACCACCCAGCTGCAGAAACTTGGCCAGGGCTCTGCTCCACAGCACAAGCACTAACTCAGTTGTCACTCTGGATACCGGGCTTTCACACAGTGTGACATTGCCGGTGATGGATGATGTACCCAAACATGGAGCCCATGTAATAAATGCATAGGAGTGAGTAAGCACATTTCATTCCCAAACAAAAATCATGCCTAGGAGAAGGAGAAATCAACAAACACATTGGGGAAGTGAAAGGTCAGGGGAGGGAGCTTTTCTCATTAACCCTTTAACTTCAGAGAAGCTGAAAAGAGTAGTCACTTAGCCTAAAGGTCTCCATTGCCTTCTTCCTTCCCACCCAAACCAGCATCTAACACCAGCGTACCCAGGGATTTCTGATATTGCAAAATGTTTTCTGTCTTAGCCTAGCCAAGAATCATAGAATGGTTTGGGTTGGAAGGAACCTTAAAGATCATTAAGTTCCAACCCCCTGCCCTGGGGGGTTCTGCTCTCTGACCTCAGAATCGCTGAGATCCCTACCCGCAGTAGTCAAGATCTGAAATATTCTGGCCTGTTGGTTACAGCTTCAGCTTCTGCCACTGAGCCACAGTGTACAGCAGAGGTGCACCAGTGCTACACCTCTATGAGCATACGCATGGTTTAATTCAGCTGGTGTCTAATGCAAATGCCCCACGAAGGAGCAGCGTCTGCTCTGCTGGGGCCTGCCTGCCCGCAGTCTGCTAAGCCACTGTTTGGACGTCATTGCCAGGATATTCTGGTGGCCTCCGTAGCTTGGGTCACAAGGCAAAGCTTCACGTACAGCCAGCGCCTCTCTCTTTTCAGACCTGAACGCCCTCAGGGCCTCAGTATGGTGAGCTATCTCTGTTTCTGAAAAAATCTGCCGTATTTACTTCACTGCTGCATATCTTTCTGATAATGTTTCTTTCTGCAGATCACGAAGAGAAGCCTGGCCTTCCAAAGTGCTCCTAAATTCCCAGTCACTGCAGGTCACCTATCCTTTTCTTCCCCTATTTTCTGCGTGCCATTTCCGTGGCTTCTTAGGGAGGGTCAAATTCTCCCCCTTCTCTCCATCAGCGCACGATCCTCCTCTTCCTCGTCCTGCTGGCTGAGGCAGGAGCGGAGCAGGGACCGACATCAGAGCTGCGTGTGGCACGGGAGCAGCCCCAGAAGGCTCCCTCCAGCCATCGGGTGGTCCAGGATCCATGGTTTCAGAAACACTGACAGGGAGAAACAGGCTTTCTCTGTTCTAGTCCGACACCATTTGGTGTTTTCTCTTACAGGCTGTTCTCTCCACCTCACTGCACAGAGAAAACACCCCAGAGTATCCTGTTCAGAGCCACTTCCTTGCCCTACATCCCAGTGGATGCAGCTTCTGAAAGGAAGCAGAGTCGGCAAGGATGGAGTGCTTTTGGGAATCATTCCCAGCATATGGAGACTGCATTCTGCAGCAAGAAAGGGCAGTTCCCTCAGCAAGTGGAAAATGGGCTTCACCTCCCTGTGGTCTCCCTGTGGTTTGCTTCCCTTGCGATATTATTTTTGAACAGCAGGCAGGAGCTCTGTGTTTCTTGTTCTGTTTAGTAAATCCAATAACCAAACCTGGCCCACTTCTGGGTGGTCCTTGCGAAATACCAGAAAACCACGCCAAGGCCATGTGATATAATAATCATAAGGAATACAGGGATTGCTTTGACAGATACCTCAAAATCAGTTTTTCAAGAAATGGGATGTTTCAACCAATGTGTCCATTCCATTTGGTTTTTTTCCCTATTCCTTTTACTTATTCAGCGCCTTTGTTCTTCATTCTGGTAAGCCAGAATTACCAGCCTGGAAAATGAAGGTCACTGATGCATGATGCTTGACTTGGTCTTAGGCTGGGAGAGACGCTACTTTACACAAAATGCCTTCCAGGTTAACGAATTCCGATCGGAATGGCTAGGCAGAGTGACTGTTTTCATGACCAAGAATAAGAAAGAGAGATGCAAAAAGCCAGCCATTAAAGCCCAAACGTAAGCACGGTTTCCTTTTATTTTCCTGAACACTTTGTGGGCGAAGTTTGTGCCAGGGGACTGCTCTGGGTGCGCAGGGCCAGCCCGGCCCTCTCCACACAGCACGTCTCGCCCTCACCCGCACCGTCCTGCCTCCCCCTGCATCGCCGAGTGCCGACGCGCCGCAGCCATGGCTCCCGCTGCCCGCGTCCTCCTCTGCCCCAGCCTCGCACGCATCCCGGCCTTCCTGCCCCTAGAACTGCTGGCGGGACAGCCAGCCCCGCTGAGGTGGGCCAAGGGGAAGGAAACGCTCCGCGTCCCTCCGGGCCCCAGCAGAGGTGGGACCAGTGCCCGAGGCTGCTCAAAACCTCGCTCCTTCTGCTCCCCGCAGGAGGGGGGCCATGGCGGTCTGACAGCCAGCTCGTCTCCCTGCACACCGGGGATATCCCTAGGCATGCCTAACGCAATAAACACCAAATAAACATCATATTTCATCACCAACACACTCCTTCCCAGCTACCAACTATTAATGACACGATACTTCACTAACATTTTTTCATTCACGGCTTTTTACAGCTGCACTGTATAAATGCACAGTCATTTCTGGAGAAGATGGAAACCCAAGTCTCTTCAGCTCGAGAAGACAGGCTGGCCAGGGACGCTGTAGTAAATTCCTGTTCTGACAGCAATCAAATTAATAATCATTTGGGGCAGAAAGGCTCTTCCTTCTTCAGGGCCTGATCCAAATCACATTATGTCAGATGAACTTTTTTCCTCGGTTGCCTGTGCAACAGCGGCTAATTGGGTATCTATGCTCTTATTTGTCACCGCCCTGATTTAATTAATTGCCGTAGGATTAAAAATACTGGTTAAATTCATGCTCACATTATTATTAATCATTCTTGTCTCTTTTAATAAACACGGGCCCTAATTCAAGTATCGTAATTTTACACAGCAAACAGCCAAAACTGCTACAAAGGAGAATTTCATGATCAGAATGAAATGGCCGATACAGACACACAGCACAGCAGCATTACCAAAGCAGCACAGTGTGATTGATTTTTCTCTTCCTTTATTCCCAGCTGCTGTGATTCGTGTGAAATCTGTCTCGAGACAATGGGATCCCATGAGGGGAGCAATTGGCGCCAGGAAGAAACAGTCCGCATTAAAGGGGATGCACATTCCCCCGCTCCTCCTGTATGGATACACATATGGATCCATCCTCCTGGACGGACAGTCATTGCACTCCTGGATGCCTCATCATTTCCTCGTGACCTGTGAACCCAGCTGCTTATAGAGATGCTTGGGGTTAACCAGGCACCCCCGACCCTCCCAAAATCTGCATCCTGCTGTTACCTGGCACCTCACAATCCTGCCAGCTTTTCTTTGCTATATTACTTTCTCACAGAGCTGCCTCTGCTCTCCCAGCACGTAAATAATGCAAAAAAGACCGTTCCCTTTGTCTTCAATTAGTGAGGGAAAATGGCTCTGTGGTTAATGGACCAGGTGGGGACCCGGGAGATGTGAGTTCAGTTCCCAGCGCTGCCACACGCTTCCCCTGCAGCCTCCGCTTTCCGCACAGCCTTGTCGCATTCGCCCGAGCCAAATGGAGAGTAACGGAGCAAGCGGGACATCAAACAGCAAGCCCAGGGTGCCAAACCCACCAGTCCCCAAACGGCCTGGCACCAGGGACACCGATACCCTGCTGCCCGCACATGGCTTCGGGCGATGGTGGTCTCCGGCGCCATCCCGCCTTCTCTTCAGCAGGAAAACTCCACCGCAGCATTTCTGACTTGCAGTGATTTGGTGTCTGTCCGCTCACACGGCATCGGACCAAGCCAGCTGGGGCGCAGGGAAGCTGAGGACAAGCTGTGATGAAGGGGGCATCACCATGAAGACAGAGAAAGGTTTGTATAACTGCACAGGCAAAAGGTCAAATCCTTTATTAAAAAAATCTGTAAACAATTAAAGCAGCCACGAATATGGGAGGTATGAGTGCAGCCATTAATATTCAGGGGAGTGGAGGAAGGAAGACAGAGAGATGAAAGCTGAACACCTTTTTGAACCTCAGCCAAAGCTTTATCAACCATATAACTAAGAGAACATATCCTGCTCAGCGAGACACGTATTCACCCTGTTTCATTACATTCTGTTCTGTCCTCGGTCATGATGGATCCTGCTGAGACTCGTGTTTAACAGCTCCTTCCTGGCGTGGCTCGAGCAACAACAAGAAAAAAAATATTGTGAAAGTCACACCCCATTGAAATTGCATCCTAAAGGGACCTGGCGAGCGCAGTAATTACCAGAATGACTGTGAACACCAGGGCCACACTTGGCTCGGAGACTGCTGCACACGTTAGAATTAAAAAGGACTTTAAGCAGATGCAAGAAAAGTGGAAATTAGGGACAAAAGTGTAGGCACGAAAGCGATTCATCATTCCTGATAAGGAGCCATTAGGCTGGATTCTGGCGGGAGCAGAACCCGGGGAAGCTGGCCTTCCTAAGCTTACAAATGCAGAGTAATCCCCAACTGTTTTCAGATAATGGAAAACTGCATTAACCTTGTAATGCTTTCCTGGTGACTCCATCACATTCACCCTCTTACAAGCCTCTCTGCTACTTTTTTTGCACCCTCCGATTTCTCCAGGTTCTCATTTCCATCCTGTGGGGCCAGTGCAGTATGCCTTGGTACATGAGATCAGAATCCAGCCCCTTCTAATTTCAGCCAGAACAAGATTTCTGGCTTGTTTTATCCATCAGGATAGCCTTGACATGCTTTGACTTGCCTGCACCAAAAATGTAAACAGCAGCGCTAAGTACAACAATTAACATTGTGTGTCTGCAGATGTTTGTTTCCCTTGAAGGAGCTTGGAATTTGAGTGGGGAAAGGCAGGGTAGGCAGCGAACAGAGGCTAATGCAGTCTGGGGCAAACTTCCCAACTGCAGTTTTATAAACAGCTCAGGCTGCTCCCCGTTCTGTCGGTGATGTCACCTCGGACCCTGCAGCGGGCTGCGGCACTGCCATCCATCATCTCCAGCTGCTCGTCCTTCCCCACCGCACAGCGGCGGGCACGTGGTGTGCGAAGGCGGCTGGAACCTTGAAGCGTTTCAGCTTCACGTGAAGGGAAGCCAATAAGCTTCAGATTCCCGGGATTTTTCATACAAATTATCTCACCCAAGTCTGCAGATAATGCCGTCTAACAGTTGTAGGTTATAATTTCCAAACAGCAAGATAACCTTCATCATCAAGCAAAGGCAAAAATGCCATTAGCAGATAGAGAGGTGATTTAACTCAACCTCGCCATTTGCTCACGAGTCTGAATTTATGTCATCGGCTGTGATGAAATGAGTGTTTTCTTAGATAGATATGGATGACTAACACAGCACAGAACTCAGCAATCTTCAAAGGACCCTGAGTTTTAAATTCCCTGGCTAAAGTCAAACATTTGTCTTTCTTATCACTTTCACTCAAAGGATGTGTTTTTGCAATATTACATCAGGTTCATTTGCCAACGGAAGAGGCCAAAAGGTGACATCCAGGGGATGAACGCGGCCTTCACTTACACGACGGTAACCCATCAGCTGCACTGGAATTACTCTCGGTTTCCCAGGAAGGACTTGACAGCAGGACCGTAACACCCTGCTAGAACATCTCTGATATCCCCACTGCAAGAGCTCCGTAAATCCAGCACTTTCCAGCTGAGACGTTTCAGCTCATGAGAGCTCAAAGTTGAGGGGATCAAACAACTACCAAAGAGGTGACCGCACAATGGATAATGGTAGGACACTCACCTGCCTTCCCCTGTCCAAAAAATGTGCTAAGTTAGAGCAGAGTTCTTCTGTGACTAAACCCATTTTGTCTGCAGTTATACCCCTTCGCAGCATGAGAGCTGGAGGCTTTGGGAACAGGACATATTGTTTAACACGTCACCTGCATTTTCTCGTTCTCTGCTCAAATGACAGCACCTTGGATGCTCTTGTATCCTCCTTTAAATGGTTTCTGAGCCAATCCTGTATGATTCCTTGCAGTGCTGCTCTCATCCCTCAACAGGCCATGAAAATCAAAGCAAATTTCATTTGCGTTGGAAGCAGATGCCTTGTGAAAAAGCCTCTGTCTGTTTAGCAGCATGGCAGGCTCCTTCCTCCTGCAGCCAAAAGGTTTTGAGTTTAGTGAGGTCACAGAGTCAGAAGTTGGCCACCTGAATACTCATCGAAGAACCTCTGCGTACGTCTGATGTGATTCCGCAGGACAGAGCCGCACCTTCAGCATCAGGTAGAACATTAGAGCACTTTTCATTATTCAAATACAGCGAAGTGGCTTCACTGCAGTACATTGTTATTATTATACACAGCAAATGTTGCTACATCAGTTTTACTTTCCCGCAGCCTCCTGCAGGGCTCGCAGCGAAAGCAAATGAAGTGAGTGAAGAATGATCGTGGGCACTGGACTCCTCCAGGCATAGGAAAGGCTGAAGGTGACTGACTGTTTTATGCGATACATGACTACAAATCCTGAGCTGGTCGTTTGCCACTTTTCTACCAAGACAAACAAGACATGCCCCTACTCTGTGCACGCAATTTTCCACAATGCCATGAACTCTGCAGGTGACAGCCTGGGCAGGGGAACGGAGCCAGCTCTCTGCACACACGCTGATTGGATTTCAATACATAATTGTGACAGATGTGGATATTTTTCAAAGCTAGCTGTGTACTGGAGCATCTGAAATGTTTCTTACCTGAGGCTACCTGCCAATAACTACTACTATTCTTTGCAGCTGCAAACACCTTCAAAATGAAGGCAAAGTTCCAACTGAGCCTGATGTTCATGCTCCAGCTCCAGCTTTAAGGTATGTGAAGAATTCAATCAACCTACTTGTGCATCTTGTTGAACAAAGATGAGTTGGGTTTTGTGCCCATAGTTTCTGGGCAGTTGTATCAAGCTTTTTGCTATACCTAGCCAAAGACTCGGCTAAACCCAGACGCGTCGCTAGGTTAGTGAGGTTAGGTCATGCCAGCGTCTCCACAGTGACATTAAAGAGAGCAACGCTCTTTGCATCACAAGTAGCCACCTTCGTGAGACAGATGGGTCATCTGGGAACACCTAGGCAAGGATGACCAGAAAGTTTCTGCACAGAAGCAGCTAAGGCGAAGCACCCCAGCACAGCCATCACTAACGCTTACCAAGTGCACCACCTGAAACAAAACCAAAAGTAGCTGTAATTCCAGTCTCTGCACTCCCTGTCTTCAAAGAGCTTCCAAAGGCAGCTTGAATTCTTCACCCTTTTGCTAGCATGCTCGGAGTGACACTAGAAGCCACTTCTGGCACCAGCCGTTATCCCAGCCCCAGCCAGCCCCACACTGGCAGCGGCGGAGGGAGGCGGGGGTAACGCTGTCTGACACACCGCAGGAGAGGCTGCGCAGCCCCGCTCACAGCTCCGCCACGCAGCCACTATCAGCCCTACACACTAACTATAGACTTGCTGAAACATTATCATACATGAAGGACTAATTAGGTGTGCTGGGCCATTAGCCATCTCTGAACATTGACTGATGAAAAACATAATTAATGGCAGCTTTCATAAACAGACTCCAGAATGGAGAATTAAATTAAAAGGAAAACAGCTGTTGCTAATGGAAGTAAGGGCCATTTCTTGATTAAAATATCTGCCTGTCTTTCCGTGGGAGTTTTTCCAGAGTGCTGGGATGGAAGAGTGTAACGAGATCTGGGAGCAGAGAATCTGCAATGCTTCCTGCTGGAGAAAACACAGCTTCTCTGGCTGTTGAGCCACAATGTTTTCCTTTCGCAGATTGGAGTTGGGGAAAGAGCTATACAGTTGCCTTGTTCATCTTGCCGCCAGCCTGAACGGCTTCGTAAACCTTGGAGATCAACCCTGACATAAAAGAATCCAGTTCAGCTTTAACATATGGTAATATTTCATATTATATGAACCCACAGATACAGGAGGGTCTAGATTTCAAAGCTACTCGCTAAGGCCCTAAGTACTAGTACAGAGCTCTGAATCCAGAAGACAACATCTCCGCAAATCCACTTAAGCATATATATTGATTCTGACACTAAACTGCAGCAGTGAATGCGCTGAGAACATCTATCAGAGGGAGACTTCCACCCAGAGAGAGCCACTATGGACTCAATAAAAGTTTGCTGACATAAATGAAAAGGTCTGACAGACAGAAAATGTCAGAATCAATATTTTTTTCAGGTCATGAGGCCTTTCCTTCATGCTGTGATGACTCTGATCCTCTCTGACAAGTAGTACTGCAGGAGGAACCTACAGTACAGAAGAGTTAACATTCAGATTTTCATAGACACAGAAGTCACACACCTGTGGGGTGAAAGTCTTCTTCCTGAGTCCCTGAAGTCATTTACTTTCACATTTTCTTCACTTAGCATAAAATTTTCAGTGTGCTTCCAAGTGCCATTGGGACCTGTGTGTCAGTAGACGTGGCCTTCTCACAGTTTTACCTTGTGTCCTCTCCAAGGCTCACAGACGCTTTAGTCTGTCTTCATATAAAGTTTTGAATCACGGGCTTGATTCTCTGGGAGGGCCCCGAGCACTGCGTGTTACAGATTAATACTGGTACGGAACCATTGAGCTGCTCTTTGTAGATCCGCACCCAGTCCTGTACCTGGGGCCAGAGAGCCTCCGCTCTGCCGCCCCGACTCCATCACTCTTGCTCTGCCTTGTTCATAGTGATAGATCTTTTCCATCACTGGTGCCTGGGAGCTAAGCCCTGGAAACCCTATGCCCTGCTGACAAGGAAATACCTGCTCCATGCCACCTGCGCCCTGAGGAATGAAGGCACATAAAGGCTGCGTTCAGGCGGCATTATCGGATTCAAAGTGGAAACTAAAGAGAGAGAAAGGTCTGAAAGATGAGCCAGCCAGGAATGCCTGTTGCTTTCACCTCTGATCCACGTGGTGCTTTGATGTGGTATTTCAGTCCTTCAGACAAGGTAACTTATCCTAGTCTGCAGCTCACGGCCCCTCTGATGGATACAAATGAGGCAGCAAGTCCTGCTCTTTGGCTCTCACCGAGACACTGACGGTGAGCGGCGTAATTCACTCCCAGCTCCCTTCCCATCCCCATTTTTCTCTCTGCCTGCAGAGTCTAAAAGGAAATTCCCTCAAATAAATACAAAAGCACTTGATGTTCATCTAATGGCATTTCAGGGAAAGGAAGCATGAAACCACACAAGCTATTCATCTCCATAAAATGGTTTTATCCAGGGCCCAGAACACAATTCCTTAGCCTGAGGAGGTCTGATCTTCCTTGTGAGATGTAAATGCATGACATTATGTGCAGAGTGGGTGCTGCCTAAGAACCCAGATAGATACAGAGTAGGCATGTGGGAATGATCAGCATAAAATATTTCCTTTTAATGATGTGCACACTTCTGCTCCTTTGAGGGAGAACAATATGTGCACTGAATACTGCAGCACATTCTGCCAGTGATATGGAGGTCTTGATCTGCTGGGGAGGGCTCAGACTGGAGACGTTATTTGTATCACCGACTCAGCCAAAGGTTTGCCTCTCCGTCGCTCGCCATCACTCAGCCTCCCTGTGCCAGGGTTCTCCCACCTGCGAAGTGGAAGCAAAGTTCATGTCCGTGGGTTCACCATTTGGGCAACGAGCTGAGGTGAAAAACCTGGCTCCAAAGTCTCCAGGGTCTGCTCCTCTCTGCAGTCAACGGCAGCACGGAGTTTATTTTTCTCCCATAACATTACCCCCGCTTCTTCCTTCCCTCTCACAATAGCACCAGTGTGAGCCTGGACTCCTGAACCCAGAATGACTGAATCATGTTCAAAGGAGCCCAAAACCAGTGCAGGAGCACAGCCTTTCTTGCTGGGGGCCTGGGCATAGAGCAGAGGGGTCCCGCTGGGCGGGAGGGGTCTGCCAGGCTCCGAGGTGGTGGCACCAGAGCCCATCGCTGCTCCTCCACTGGAAGCTGCTGCCACAGCCCGCAGCGATCGCAGGAATCGCAGCTCACAGCCACTGCAGCTCACAGTTCATTGCCGTAAATTAAATCACCAGCGTAAGGTACTACGGCAGACTGGGAGCTGCAGAGGCCCGGCACCTGGCAGACAGTTGTGCTCCTCTCCCCTTCCCTTATGAGAACAGAGGCTCACACCGTCATCGCCCCGGAAGATTTGGCAGAGTCCGTCGAGTCCCACACAGCTCGCCGGAGGTCACGCAGGAAATGTGTGTCGGCATGGATCGTCGTGCAGGGCGTTGGATTCACCTCTCCGGCGGCACAGGCAACCCCCCTGAGACAAGCCTTCTCCTGCGCGCAGGGGCTGGCTGCGGCACTCGCCCCGAGCCCTTCGGCCGCCACTGCTGCCGCCCTGCCAGCAGCTGGCACGCTGTCAGGAGGAGCAGGATTCTGCAGTTGCCTTTCTAAAGCCCTGTTGAAAAATCTGTCCCAAAGAACAGAAAGAGAGGTATTAGCTTAAACAAGCACTCCTTAACGCGCACAGGGAACGAGCCCTGGAAAGGGGGCAGAGCTGGAGCTATTCTTACATGCTACCTCCTGTGCAGCCTTTAATTGCACGTTATTCATTAATCCTTTGCTCTTCAGAGCAAACAGATCCGTTTCAAGACACTTGTGTTACATAAACAAGCAGAAACCCTTCTGGATGAGTTTGCGTGTACACATCCACCCAAGGGAGCGCCGCAGACATGTTGGAGATTCTCATTTCCGTGTGCAAGCGCTGTGCTAGAACTGACAGAAATTAGCCTTTGTTGTGTGGCTTTGTTGGGCTGTTTTGGAAATTGGTTTTACGAAGCCCACATGGGAACCCAAAGAAAATTGCCTAGCGAAGTTAGGAACAGAGATGCTGTCAGGAGCAGCACTCGGAGGGAGGCAGACAGTCCCAGGACCGCACTGAGGTGCAGGAGGCGTCTCCTGAGGTGCAGCTCATAACACAGTCCTGGGCAGGAGGGAGACTGCTCCTCTCACCCACAGCTCTTTGTGGCTGCTGCCACCCCGAGCGCTTGCTCTGCTGTCAGACCACGCGTGGATTAGACAAGCAAGTCTGCGTCTACAACTATCAGCGCTCACCGCAGTGATACGGTTTCACAGTCGCTCTATAGACAGCATCATTCTGGCACTGGGGCCATGAAAACAGAAAGAAACTAACAATGGAGCTGCAGGAGTGGGTGAATTTTCTTTGTTCGGGGCTTTGAGCTCTGTAACGCAGCTGCCATCTTGCTTAAAAAAGAGAAAAATTATCTGGAAACAGAAATGAGGGAGAGAAAGATGGAGGAGCAAACGCAGGGAGCACAGAAAGGTGTTGGCAGGTCTCTGTTGCCCTTGGACCGCACGTTTAGGAGAATCAAACGCAAATGCCACTCTGTCATTCTTCGATTCAATAGGAGAGCAGGCGGCTGGTCCTGCAGGAGGAGGACGGGGTACCTGGCAGTCCGTGCAGCAGGGAGACGTTTCGAGCTGGATCTAGAGCCAGACTAACTATTGGCCAAAGTCGTGTCTGATATAACACTGCCAAAAGCAGCTCAGCATTCTTCACCTCTCCTGAGCCCCAGCAGGGGCGGAGCTGGCGGGGCTGTGCTCAGCCTGGGGAATCCAGCTGTGGTGGGACCCAGGCCCAGCAAACCAAACGGCCTTGCGGGCACTTGCCAACCTGACACATCTGAGTTCACAAACTGCAGATGGTGCTGGCCCGTGTGTTTCATTTTCCCATTTCCCTCGACATCCCCGAGCAAAGCGAGTCAAGCGTGCCTTACCACAGTGCCTGGGAGACCGCGGGCAGGAAGGGATCAAATTTTCCAGTTTTGCCTCAAGCGTGTCACCACATCAGCAGACAACTCCTTTGCCTAATGCCAGTGTATTGAGTGTCACCTCATATTTCACACGATACAACACAGTCCAGTGATGCAAGTCCCTTCTCTTGCTGGCCGACTGGTATTTATGGAGATAGCAATTACCAGGAAGCCAGGATTTAGGGCACGCAAGGGCTGGTGGTGGCGCAGAGCCCTTGCTACTGGTGGGTGGGATTCCTTTACCTCTCCCTGAACTCCTGCCAGGCCACTCAGCACATCTCCAGCCACAAGAAGTTTGCAGCTGCCTTGGTTTGAAGCACCAGAGAAGGGGGAGAAGCGGGGGAGGCTCTATCAGCTCTTCCCAGGGAATGCAGTTCAGTTCCTCACACCTCATCTTTGGTCAGGAAACCGAGATGGGGACAGGCAAAGCTGCTGAGCCTACTTAGACAGAATACCTCAAGAAAACATGCGGAGCCAAATTATGTCCCATTAACTTCTCCCAGCCCACCATCTCCCACAGCTATGCTGCAGGGAAAGCAGGTCAGCACTTGGACCATTACCCAGGCTACTGAACCCTCCCGCTCTCCAACCTGCGCTCACTGGCAATGCCGGGGAACACCTCTGCTGTTAGCTGGGACACAGAAGCACCAAGGATAACCCAGATTCAGGCACCCTAAATCCCACTGTGGTCCTGCTGCTCAGTGTTTCCTGCTGGCTGAGTGCTTCTGGTGGCCTCTTCTACAGATTTTCAGGCACAGTGGACAGAAGTCAGGGCGGACATTCCCATGCAAGGAAAATGGGGTGGCTGCATCAGGATAACCAGCCAGCCTGGACTGGCACAGGCTGGATCCATCCCTCCTTCAGGTACAACAATTTGAATATGGGTCTCTTTTTTTCCTGCAACTCAGCTCAGGGCTCCAAGGATGCCGAGCCCTCTGGTCTGTGGTGGATGTACTCCAAGCATGGGCAGATGTGACCAGCCCTGCAAAGCACAGCCAAAGGGCACTGGACTGTCCTTCCCAGCAGGGATGCAGCAAGAACAGCAGAGCACAGAGATGGGGCCGTGCACCCTGGAGGCCGCAGAGCCTCCCAGATCAGCCATGGCAGCACGGAGGTGGGAGATCAAAATAACCCCCTGCCCACTCTGACCGGTGCTGCCACCGCTGACAGTACTCTGGATGATCCTCCCCAGCGATGGGAGTGAGTGGGAGCTCACGGCACGGGGGACTGATGGGGATATTGAGTACCGCTGCAGACCAGCCGGAGCCCACGGGCAACAGCTGAAGGGTCCTGGGCCAAAGCCAGCCACGGGGACATCAGGGGAGGTAAACTAGTGGAGTCAGGGCTGCATGAGTCATCCAATGTCGGACATCCGTGTCTTCAGAGGGATCAAATGAGGATAGCTTGGAGGAAAACTGATTGTCTATTCACCCTCCCTTGCCTCAGTTTCCTCATGTATAAACTGGGGACAATAAGACGTGTTCCTGCGAGGCCTTGCTCTGTGGAGTGGAAGTTCACAGAGGGTGGTAGAAGTGTTCTGAGAGACACTGTAATTCTTTTCTCTGAGTGGCAGGAAGAAAAGAGACAGAAACGAGAGCAGTTCCTTCCTTGGAGCTGGTGTTCCTTGCAACCCCTTTGTTTTGATTTCAGATGTATGCTTTTCTCTTTTTTTTTTTTTTTTTTTTACTGTGATGCTATTTAAGGCTGAAAGGGGATTTCATTTCATCATCTCCCCATGGCCATTCTCAGCTGCGGCTCTGACCCCCCCTCCCCGCCTTGCTCCACTTGGTCTAATAAACTTTTTTTTTTTGCTTGGTCTAGTTTCCTTCCTTGCGCTCTGACATCATCTTTGTACTTATCTCAGATTCTAACATTTCCCGTTTCTAAGCACCTCTGAGAATAGCAATAAACACCATGTACGGCGGTATCTTGGCATAATACGTTAGCTGCAAGCAGCAGTCCTAAGTGACAGAAAACCAGTCTGGAAATCTACGGTTCCTTCTTTAGAGGATACCCACTTGCTAGCCACTTGGCACCGGTTCATTGAGAAAATCAGTATTTACAGTTCCTGATTCTACAGGAAAATCCAGGCCAAAAAAGTGAAGATTTGTTAAGTAAGAACCTGCTCTTATGTGCCCTCTGCTGCTCCCAAATGGCATTGAAATGAGCAGGGTCATTCCTTCCTTCCCTCCTGTTTGAGAATGATTTATGGCTAGATACTATTCATTATAAAGCAGAGGCAGACTACTTCTGTGCAAGATAATACTCATTATGCAGACTTGCTGACTAGATTTTTTTTTACGAGTTCATTGATTATTTTTACACTGTAATGTGCAAAAACCTATTCATATCTTTATTAGCCTGACTTGTTTCCTACGTTTATGAAAAAGATCTTTCTTTGATAACAGTTGTTATTGCTGGAATGAATGTCAGACTGTGATCTACTGTAATACATCTTTCTGAATTGCCTTCTCTAATTTTATTAGTTGAAAAAAACCACCACCTAATTTAAGGACATAAAACCAGCTGGAAGTGGAACATTGCCACTAATTAGGGTAACAAGAACATAGGTATGAGTTGCTGGGGATACTGGAGTCTAAGCTGCTTTTTCTAACACAAGCACAGGCATCTTTTTCTGGAACAGTCTTCCTCCTCTTTCTGAAATTCTGATGCCTTTGGGGAAACCATTGACATTAATCTCCTTATCCATGATTCCCTGGGGAAAAATGCTGACCAGGACTCAGCAGCTCCAGATTCAGGTCCTGGGTTTGCTATAAACACCCTGTGTGACCTTGAGCGAGCCACTGTTGGTCTGTGACTCGGTTTTTCCATCTGTAAAATGGCAGCAATGATGAATCCTGTGCTTTATTGCCAGCTCTTACATTATGCATATCTGCAGAGGAACTGCCCACTGAATCTCTTCGTGGCTCAGTTCCTCATGTCTACAAGAGGAATAATGATGCTTCCCTTGTCTGCTTATTTCGATTAAATCTCTTCATGTATGCATGTACCTGAAGTACTGTGGAACTCTGCCACAGTACGCAAACAACACATTTCCCTCCTCTCCTACTCCAGACACAGCCCTCGACCCTCGGAGCTGGGTTTGCAGAGTGGCTTCGAGCGATGTGCTCTCAGCACCCCAGCTGCCATGGCCCGAGCCCTCAAGGAAAGCTGCTGTATTAGTAACCAACTGATCGACTTGCACAGAAGCACTCTCAGAGCACACTGTGCTAGCGAAATCGCAGGGTAACATCATTGCTGTAGTCAACAGCAAACACCTGGGGGACAGCAACATCTTGAATTCACACTGCTGTTTCTGTGGAGGAACATTCAACCACTGCTGTGCACCCAGCTCCACAACTTCCGCTCAGCTAAAACATACATCCATGACAGCTAGGTATCCCATCTTGATCTAAAATCTTTGGATATATTTCTTACAAGAAAGAGACCAGTAACAAATTTTTACATTTGATACATCAATTTAAATACAGAATATCTTCACATGACTACTGGAGAGGTAATTAGGGCAAGCAGAGACACAAAAGCCTACAATGAGCAATCTTTTATCTTTGCTGCAGAGGTGACCGAACACCATGGTGACACAGAAGATTTAATATAGTGCCTCGCTGAGGAAAGGAATTTTGCACGATATTAGATGACAAAGTTGTTCCATTGTTTAAGTACCACAGGCATTATTAGCCTGTCACGAGACTGGGGTAGAGCTCATAGGCTGTAACTCTCACATCTGCCTTTGAACAAGGTTGCCTGTCTAATTATGTATGTGAAGTATGTCTGCCTGTAAATACCAAATTTTTGCAGCTGAATTTTGATTAAAAAATTTCTCCCAGCCCTCCAAGCAGACACGGCAGTCTTCACTGCCAACCCAGCTGGAAGCAAGACTCGATTCCACCTGAACCGACTGCATTTCAGTAGCAGGGGAGGAGTACAGACGCGCTTGCAGGTTCCATTCTACCACTTTTCAGTGTGCAGAAGAGCAGCTGAACTCACGGCAACATCTGAGTGTAGAGCAAAAGAGGACAGAGCTCACTTAGAGATGTGAATTTCTTTCTCTTTATAATTTAAACGTTCGTTACTTAGGGTCTCTGCACGACCAACTTATTATTCTTTTTCAGATGTTCTTCTCTAATTCATTAGATTCTACAATCTGCTGTTAAAATTCTGGTAAAGTTAGATCAATATGAAAAGACAGTTTGTTCAACTGCAGTTTTTCAGGAAGAGTACATAATGTCAACAGTTTGAACCCAGAGAAAATAACAGCTCTCCTCTGTTTATATTGCCAGTGGGTGCATTTAGATTATAGCTCATCCAAATAAAGAAATTATGGGCAACTACGTCTAATTTTCTTGTTACAAAGTTGGAATACCAAGAGCTGGTTAAGAAACCAAGGGACTGAATTTTAAAAATAGCTGAGGCAATTCTTACTCCGCTCTCTCTGCCTTGCAGCACCACCTGCAGAGAGGCTGTCAGAAGCACACCCGCTGCCAAGGCTCGGGAAACTCCCAGTTCACTGGCCAAACAAATCCTGGCCCAGTGATTAACACGCTCTGGAAACTGCGAGTTTGACAGCCCTGAAGCCTGAAAATCCTCTGCCACAGGATAACGGGAAGCATGTGGTCTATTTTTCCAAGAGCCTCTCAATTCCCATGCAGAAAATGCACCTCGGGCAACGGCAGAGCTAACCCAGCCACTTTGCTGAGTTCTTCTTTAGAAACTTTCCTGCAGAAGAGCTTTTCTGGCAGCCAAGTGTCTCAGCTGCAAAAGGACGGTGGGATTTTCCAGGGCAAAATGCACTCAATGGTCCATTAATCCTACCTTTGGCACAAGCCGATTGCAGGCTTCAAAAGACTGCAATATTTCACCTCCTCAGTGTATCTACTCAATTACACGAGATAAAATGTCGTGGGGTTTGACCTTCACTTGATCACCCAAGCATAAGGTCTGTTTGTCCTTGACTTAGCCTGGGTAGCTAAACAGCAGTGATACAGGGACTGGACTGCAAGAAAGCAGTTTGCAAGCACAGTTTAAAAGCTGGCGTTTGAAATATGGCTCTGATTATCTTCCCATTAAAAAAAAAAAAAAAAAGAAAGAAAAAGGAAAAAAAAAGCTTAGCTATTCCCCTCAAAATAGAATGTTCTTCTGAAATACGGAGTATTTTTGTCTTCCTCCAGAAGCCTGATCCAAATGCCACGGTAGTAAGTGGAAATTTCCCACCATTTTGGATCAGGCCCTGGCTGTGGGAGGCGGTGGGTGCAGGAATGTGCGAGGGCAGGCAGCATTGCGATCGCCTTGCTCATGAAGAGCAGCAGAAAAGAACAGGCATTAAAAATACAGATAAGAGGGCAAAGGAAGACACAGGCTCCAACCTATGGCAGTGAGCTTTAGCACCAAGAAGCAACAGACCAAAATATTAACAGTATACGCTTAGAAAGATATATTTAGTGATACGTGCTGTCTTAGGAGGGGGAAATATGATCCTTTTTATGAACGGATTGAGTGCTACCTTATAATGCGTTTGTTTGCCCTTGCCATGCCTGTAGGAAAGACATACCAGCACTGCATTCCTCTGATGGCTAAATGTTTTCTTCTAATTTCCAGCCTACATTTATTCAGCACCAGAGAGAAGAGATCTACCAGCTTTTCTCTGTTTAGAAAATTAGCTACCTTACGAAGCCTAGCAGTACACGCCTTCAGTAAAAGCATGTTGTATTTTAGCCCATTTCTATGTGCCGTCATGTCTGGTATTCTTCTTTCCTGCTTAAATTTATCCAGAAGTCTTGTATTTTATTTGGATCAGACTTCAATTGTTTTTCCTCTTTGTTAATGCTGGGACGATTTTTCCTGCTCTCAAATTGTGTTGTGTTGCTCCTGCAGTGATGCTGTTACACAGCCAGATATAATCTTGATAGGCCAGTGCTGTTACATGTCTGGGTCAGAAATTGTCATGTATTATGATCTTTATGTTTTGTTCCACTCGGATGAGATAATTTCTATCTCCATGCATTACTTTCCTCTCTGTACATTTCCACTATATATTATGTATTCATTTGTGTCCTGCCTCTCCCCCTTTCATCACCCCTACCTCTTCTCTCCTTCGTCTCTTGGTACGTACGCCTGAAGAACATTTTGCTATTTGTTTTAATTTCCTTTGCTAGGTCTAACTCGGCTTTACTTCTGGCACATTTCCCTTTATGCCTACACTTCCTAACTTCTGAGACGTAGTTTTCTTTGATTAATCCTTTTTTCCATTCCTTCTACTCCCTTTGCTTATTCCCAATATCCACTTTGAAGTGGCTATTCACCGAGTTAGGTCTGGAGCCCTTCCTTACAGAGTTTTATCCCTCTGTGTACAACTCCCAAATACTTTTATACCCTCTGCTTAAATTCCAAGCCTGCCCAATATTCAAACCTTTTTAAGCTGTCAAAAATCGAGAAGCAAAAGGCATTAATTGCCAGTGGGTACCAACTTCCAGAAAATTAGGGTATCGGGCTTCCCATTGGGTTCATGTTCGCCATCCCACCATCTGAGATATTCAAACTGGTTTTCCCTGCACACGCATCCAGAGCTAGAAGATCACGGGGAGACCACCGACAGCAGGAGAAATTCCTCTCGACCTACAGCCACAGCAGCAGTGCCAAGAGAAGGCTGGAAGGTCATTAGCTCAAACTGTTCTCATAGAATAAAAAATTGTTACAGTAGATTAAAAATTAGCATGAAGAAATGGAGTACGTACATATATTTTTAAAGCCTTTGTCAAGCAGCCAAAATGAAAACAAATTTCACCAGACCACGAAAAATGAAACGCGTGCGTTAGTCCTTGTATGACTGGAGCTTATTTCCTTGCTAAATTCCAAGTTTCAGGTCTCTCCCGCTGAGGCAGAAGGGCTGCTCAAGAAAACTCCCCAAATGTCTTATAATAGCAAATGAAATACTTTTTTCTATTTCTCACTGTAGAAGTTTGCCCAGGCGGTTAGATAAAACGGGGTAACATTTCCAGAAAATGTGGTTGTGATTATAGTCACTGTTCCTACCATATGTGTAAATACTGGTTGTTTTGGAGGGGTTTTTGGAGAGTCTAAGCTAGGGAGTCTCCTGAGGAGCAGTGTGCAGGCGCTGCCCTGGCCGTGGCCACTGCAGTGCCCAGACGGGACTGTCAGCTGTCCCTCGGGTGCAGGAGAAGGTGCTGGAGGGAGCCCAGACCCCCTCCGCGTCCCATCTGTCCCGGGCACAGCAGCAGGGGAAAACCACTTCAGCCCGCATCATTGAAAAGGTCTCTTTCAGAAAGTCAAACCCAATTTTGCAATTTTAAATGGCTTGTTCGTTTTCAGGGAATATCCTCATTTTTGGACGGTCAGTCGGCAAAGAAAGCTGTGTGAGGTTTTTCAGAAAATAGAAAATTCACTGGAAGTAAACGAAACCAGGGGAAGGAGGAGTGGATTCAGAAAAAATAAACAGGAAAAGAGAAAACATCAGACCAAAATGGTCACACTACAGTATTTTGCTTTGAAACAAACTTATGCCTTTTGAGGATGATTCACAGCAGGAAGGAGCAAGTTAACTGAAGATGCTATGGAATCATAGAATCATGGAATGGTTTGGGTTGGAAGGGACCTTAAAGCCCACCCAGTGGCACCCCCTGCCCTGGGCAGGGACACCTCCCACCAGCCCAGGCTGCTCCAAGCCCCGTCCAACCTGGCCTTGAACCCCTCCAGGGATGGGGCAGCCACAGCTTCTCTGGGCAACCTGGGCCAGGGGCTCACCCCCCTCACAGCAAAGAATTTCTCCATGTTATCTCATATAAATCAGTGATCAATCAAACCTCTTTCAGTTTGAAGCCATTACCCCTCGTCCTATCACTACATGCTCTTGTAACAAGTCCCTCTCCAGTGCTCGTGTAGGCCCCCTTTAGGGCCTGGCAGGGGCTGGAAGGTCTCCCCGGAGCCTTCTCTTCTCCAGGCTGAACCCCCCCAGCTCTCTCAGCCTGTCCTCCCAGCAGAGGGGCTCCAGCCCTCCTAGCATCTCCGGGGCCTCCTCTGGCCCCGCTCCAACAGCTCCGTGTCCTTCTCATGCTGGGGGCTCCAACAGGACCTGCCAGGGCTTCTTCGCAGGAACCCCCTTTGCCACGTTTCCCCCGGGGTCAGGCAGGGCTGGGCCCGCTGTGGCGGCGGGACGGCTGCCATTTCCCCTAGACCCCCCCGGTTCTCCTCACGGGAGCCGGCACGGACGCCCCCAGCCCCGCCGGGGCCGGCGGATGGCTGTGCTCTGCCGGCCCCGGGCG
>VWZL01001006.1:1213375-1275355 GCA_013396915.1 Stercorarius parasiticus | reverse complement strand
CCCCGCCCCATCCCTTTTTCCTCCTACTTCACCCAAAATGAACAGAAGAGCTCTGTCTCGGTGCTGATCACCCCTTGATTCGCCCCGTGAATGATAAATGCAGTTGTTGTTCTTCTCATAACTTCATGTTAGCATTGACATGAGGTTTTTGGCCTATTGTGCTTTTCAATGCCTCCTTTCCCCAAAGAAAAGTATCCAAGTTATTTCATAGAGCAGAACTCTTCTATTCATGTAAGTGTGGGCACTGTTAAATACGCTAGTGTAGATTATTCCCATTGCTTGAATTTGTCCATAATTTGCTCTGATGTCCATCACCGTATTTATCCCCCTGCAAAAATGACTAATGCTGAAAGTCATCTGTGGGACGGGGGACCCGATAGACTCTAGTGTAAGCTCTCATTACAGAACCTTCAAAAAGCCATTTGTTCAGAGGCAGTTTGTGCAGCTTTTTCTAAGTTTTGAGCTGCTCGGGCTGTGATGGACTGCTTGGCAGCTCAGATCAATGAGGCTTTTACGCTTTCTCTTTAAACTTGTAATTTATTTGTAATAGGCACCAGTAAATATCTACTGTCAGTCTCATCATTCTAAATTGCTTTATATTAACGCACCTTTATTAGGAAAAGCAGTACTTTGTGCTGCAAATCTTATTTCAACTGATGAGTTGCTGTTGAATGGTCTTTGTTGTTAACTTTATTACACCT
Source organism: Stercorarius parasiticus (assembly GCA_013396915.1). NCBI lineage: Eukaryota > Metazoa > Chordata > Aves > Charadriiformes > Stercorariidae > Stercorarius > Stercorarius parasiticus. The sequence goes on along the minus strand of VWZL01001006.1, from coordinate 1,274,654 downwards.
GTGCCTAACAAGCTACGTATGAAATTGCATTTGCAGATCAGGAAATGTCAATAGTAACGTGTATTGTACATGTTCAGTTTGGCACTGCATTTAGTTCTTGTTAACATGGTGTTTTGCCAGTATCACTTCTTTAGATCCTTGGAGTTTTTAGAATATCACCTAGAAAAGTTAAGTGATAGTTTAAACTCGCATACAGGCTACTGAGCAGTGAAGGCACACTTTTACTCAACAGTGAGTGCAATAACACTTAGCACTTGCATAAAACGTTTATTTACGGTGTTTGTTAACATTAACTGAAGCTGTTTCTAGGATGCTTATTCAAATGCAATGAAAGCTAAGGGTGACTGGAAGTTGTCGCTCTTGTGCAGCAGATGAAGTTAGTCACAGGCTCAGTCTCGGTTCTGGTGGCCAGTTCAGAGTTCCGCAGTTACCACAAGCGTACTGTTTCAGTGAGAAGTGTGGAGATGGCAGCGGGAGCTATTCGCCTTCCACGTTCCTAAGGTGCCCATCGCTGTCAGAGTTGCAGCTGATTACCTTTTCTTTGGGGTGGTGGCCCCAGCGCAGAGCTGCTGAATGCCAGCAGGGCAGCCTTGTGAGTTCTAGCCCATGGTACTTTGGCTTACCTTAGTTCACTCTCCAGGCTTCTCCTGAAGAAATCCTTTACTGTGAGAGTTTGCTGTCCAAAATGGCATTCTGCCCTGGAAGATGCATTCTCGTGTGGACAGTCAACCACTCCTTAAACTCAGATAGTCAAAGTAGCGTTCCTAACAGTATAGTCCTGTTTCAAAAGGTTGGTATAGGATAGAAGACATCATTAGTTGAAGCCTGCTGCTTTGTTAAACCACAAGTATTTTGTCCTTGTTTTAGATCTGACGTGCTTGCTTTATTAATCTTTCAGTGAAATATCCCTATTGCTCACACATACCCTCCACAGTACAAAAACTGATGAATAGAGAAGATATGTTGCCATTTTTATTTTTACAGACGCATGTAGAATTACTGTTACCTGAAACTAGAGCATAATTAAGTGTGTACATAAATGAGCATATACTACATTTGCTTTTGCTTTTTTGTCTTTTGCTGTCTGTTTTATTCTGTGATTACTGGGGTGCTTGTCAATAAATGTCTTACAAAAGCTTGTTTGTGGATCCTCTGGTCATAATCAAACCTTTTGCCTCACCGGTGAATGTTGAATCATACAACCATGGAATGGTTTGGGTGGGAGGGACCGTAAAGCCCACCCAGTGCCACCCCCTGCCCTGGGCAGGGACACCTCCCACCAGCCCAGGCTGCTCCAAGCCCCGTCCAACCTGGCCTTGAACCCCTCCAGGGATGGGGCAGCCACAGCTTCTCTGGGCAACCTGGGCCAGGGGCTCACCCCCCTCACAGCAAACAATTTCTTCCTGATTATTTAATCTAAATCTACCCTCTACTGTCAGACATGCTATCAATACTGCAGTCAAATTACCCTTGCTGTCATACTTCAGTATATTCTGTTGCAGTTTTTCTACCTGAAATGCTAGTAATTGGAAACTTCACTGTGCAGTTACTTTGGAAAACAAACCAAGCTTTTAACTGGATCTCTTACGTTCTTTCTGTTTACCAAGCAACGGAAATTTTTTTTAAAAAGTTTGTGCATCAAGCAAAATGCTGACCTAAAAAGTACGATATCATGATGTATTTATTGAATACCCATGTTTTAAAAGCCAGTTTGTTTTGTTCTTGGTAAACTGTCATGCTTAAAAAATAAATCAGTATTTTCTCAACTGACCATACCCTATATCTGTCCTATGTCTCTTTTTTTCCCTTGTATCTTTTGCTGTCTCTAACTGGATGGGGCTGACGGGATCCACAAATCACTTCAGGAGCTGGATGAGGTATTGTTTTTCACATTTTATTCTGCCATGGTGCATCAAGCATACACCGTTGAGCTAAAGTGTTCCTTTCTTCATTCTGCTAATTTATTAAGTTCCATGGTATAGGATGAGGTGTCTCCCTGTACAGTAGGAGGACAAGGCTGCATACAGAAGACAAGTATTTTGTGATATAATGTTAGATTGTTAATAGATACGTCTATAAACTAGTCTCACTTATTGTATACATACGGGATATAGTGACTTTGTACAATAAAGCTATTAACTGTTTTATGCTATGCATAGATTGCACAGCCTTTATTGGTCAGGAAGTAAGGTCAGGGAGCAAAAACAGGCTTTCAGGAAAGAATTGCCCAGGAAGGAAGAGGGATTGTTTTTTAAAAGGGGAGGGAGTGGGGAACCACGAAGCTTTCCAGGCCTGATAAAGGAAAACTAGAAATCTGGGAGAAACTAGGAAGTGAGGGTTTTGCGTGAAATCTTTCCCTAAGAATAAAAAGTGAAGTAATTGGGTATGTTTCAAGTGGTATCACTGGTGATACCACCTCTTTCTATCTCCAGTAAAGGAAGATTATTTTTTCTCTGAAATTACAAAGCTTGGTTTGACTGGGAACAAGATCTGTATTTGTCTTCCAGTTCCATCCATTCCCCCGCCTTCCTCTCGGAGGAAGAGGAGGGCTGGGAGCATCTATGGCCCCAGTGCTAAGTGTCGCTCTGTGGCCCTGCACACCATTAGGTGTGTACCATACTCAGCCTTCAGCTGGAGAATCGTAGGCTGCTTGTTGGAAGGAACCTCTGGAGATCACCTAGTTCAAGCTCCTGCTCAAAACAGGACTGTTGGTAATCTATTCGGGGTCATCCAGGACTTTGTTTAACCACGTCTTGAAAACCTCCAAGAGCAGAGATACCACACTTTCTCCGGACAACCTCATCCAACACTGCACCTTTGTAGAAAGAAGTTTCTTTGTACCTGCACTGTAGCACTGAGTCTGTTTATATAAGTTTCTAAACCCTACCAAGAAAAATCTTCTGATCTCTTCAAAGGTCAGGAGTACTAATACCATCCTTAACAAAAGAATTCTTATTGAGGGTGAAGAGCACATTTTACTGGTAATGATCTCAAAGCAGAGAGACAGTACCTGTATATTCAAGATCGTGGCTTTTGGTTTCTGCCAAACTGAGCATTTAAAAAAAACAAACCAACAAATCAAGAAGCCCCAAACACCCTGTACATTATGTTCTTATTCCCTCATAGTTGCCATATTTTAAGCTTTCTTGAGGTTGAAGTTATTCAACCTGCATCCAAAAGTATTATTTGAAAAATAAGATTCTGATAGATTTATCACTGGCATTTTGTGACTCATAAATACTTTTAATAAGTTATGTGATTTTTTCCTAAAACCTTTTAATATTTCAATCCTACAAATTGGATTCTATTCCCAAAATTAGTCTCAAAAAAGCATATCGTACCCTTCTTCAGCTGCAACTGTGCTGCTGTACATCAGTGTGCATCAGTCTCTGATAATATTACCTCCCGATTTGTTGTACCTGAGCTATTCAAATTATGACTATTAATTGTGATAAAGGGTTTCTTTTACTCCTTCCCTGTCTCCAGCCCTCCTGTGGATCTGTGGAAAGCTGTGTATAAGCTGGCTGGCACATTGTCTTATTTACTCTCTGCCAGTCTCTGGAATTTTCTGGAGAATTATTCCACCCATTTTCCTGCAAGTTTCTTTGCCTCAGACCATATAGCTGAAGCAGCGAGCATGTATCATTGTGATACAGGGTAGTGTGGACTGGTCACAGCCTTGGCTATTTTTGTTTAGCACCTTCTAATTTCCATTAAATATCATAACTGTTGGAAGGAAATGTCGTTTGCAAGAGTGTTTTTATCAGCTGCCTACTAGGTGAGCGCCTGGCTAAATACAACATTGTTTGCGAGCGATCATGGGGTACTGTTTTTATTTCTTGGGGATATAATAAACATTTTTATTGGGAGATTTTCCCAAATGAGTTTGTCAAACTTGCCTGGCCCAATATAAACCATGCTACACCATTGAGTAGGAGTCCCTTGGCTGTGCATCATTGTCTAATACGAAATGTGCCAACGTGAGAATTACTTGAATTCTCCTGCAATACCACATTTTCTCCTTGAAAATCTGCTAAGAACTTATCCTGGATAATGTTCGTCTTTCAGATCCTGTAGGAAGTGGGAGAATGTAGCTCTTTAGCACACAGGGACAAAGCAGGAGAAGTGGAGCTTGATCATACCTGCATCATGCGCAAAGTTTCGAGGTTAATTTTTATGGGAAGGCATACATGCACTTTTTCCTAATGCTCAAGGATTTGGATCTAATTCGAGTAAAATTAATTTGCTGTCTTTTCTTGTCTTCTGTAGCTTGCTGATGATCGTATGGCACTGGTATCGGGAATAAGTTTAGATCCTGAAGCAGCAATTGGAGTAACAAAACGCTTACCTCCCAAGTGGGTTGATGGAGCAGACGAAGTAAGTTGTGTGGCAGATCCAACACAGAGTTTGATTTCTCTTGTAGGAATTTAGTACTGTTGTCAGTTACATTCTCGGTGCTGTAAGTTTTATGATAGAACTAGTATTAGAAGAAAAATCAAAGTAAGTGTGTTTTCTAAACTGGTGCTCTTGTTTAGAGGAGAATATCAGCCTTACGGTTACTTAGTATCTTGAAGTATCAAGTACCTAGTATCATTGCAAGTGAAATAAAGGGAAATTATCTATGGCCAGAAGTTCTAGAAGACTGGGTTGGTATCATCAGCGGGAGCCCAGTATTAACACTACACTGGGAGCATTGGGATAGACGTGCTGTGGCTGAGCGTTTAGACTTGAGGCTGCAGGAAAGTCCTAAAGCTCGTGGCAAAGCAAAGTTGTTCTCAGTTTGAAACTTAGAAGGAAGGGTACAAAAAAAATCCACTAGACTTTTTGTTTGAACACTTTGAGGGGTCCAATTGAATAGACCCCAAAATGTTAGAGATGAGTAGTTTTCTATGAGAAAACAGAAAGTGTTAGTGTCTTCTAGTAGGAGAACTTTTCCTGCCTGTGCAGTACTGATGCCTTGCAAGTTATGGAAGTATTTGGACAAATGCGAGGAAATGATTCTGCAGGCACGCAATTAAAAACCTTTTCCAGTATTTGACGTCTGAAGGTATTCGTGACTTTCAGAAAATCCTTTTAAAATGTACTCTCAGAACACACCAGCTCATCGGTTCGTGCGTACAGAACCTGTTGTGCAGAAAAGGGATCAGTCTTCTTTTTACTTTGATAATAATCACCCTTACAGAATTATTTTTAATGGCTTGTTTGAAAGCATGTCATTAACTTCTACTGTTAAGCTCAGGCTCTCCTTTGTTTGACAGAGTTCAAGGTGGGACCCGAATTCTTATTTATATTTTTGGAAGTTGGCTAAACCTCCTTACTATGATATTAATTATATAATGATAAAAATATTATTCCAACTTAATGAAGCGTATTTAAAAACAGCAGTCTTGCCTAAGATTAACAAGACTAGGTTTAAAAAGTAGCGAGCTCCAAGCATGTGAGAGTACTCAGTTACTTCTTAGTCAGCTCTTTATGTGGGGTTTTTTAATGATCTTTGGTCTGCTTTTTGTGTTACATATATTTCTTTCAGTGATTTTTGTCTAGCATTTGTCAGAAGCTTTTCCTCTGAAACACTAGGCACTTCCTTCTCTTCATTGTTGAGTTTTCTCTTTTAGATCCAGTATGATATCGCCAGGGTTAAACAGAAGATGAAAGAATTAGCCAGTCTTCATGATAAACATCTGAACAGACCAACACTGGATGACAGCAGTGAGGAGGAGCGGGCAATAGAAATAACAACCCAAGAGATCACTCAGGTACAGACTGCTTTCAGTTCTAAACCTACAGTTGGACGTATCTGTAATACATCATGATGAGGTGGTGGTTTCCGTTGAGTAAAGCATTTATTTTCTAATTAGTATTAGAGTGAGGCAGAGTCCCGGGCTCTAGGGTTGGTGCTGCACTCACTGTCTTGGGGAACTTCTCCCCGAGTCACTTAACCTCCCTCCTCCTTTACTTACCTGTTTGCTTTTCTACTTGGATGGGATTGAGAGACTTAAGAAAATCACATTTACAGGGATCTCGGAGAAATACAGATATATATATTCTAAGGCTTACGGTCCAAGCAGTTGTAGTAAAGCAGATGTCTTTGGTCAGAAGTAGTTGTGTTACTCTGCTGCCTTGTTAGCTTTGAGGTTTTTGTTCATTTATGTGCTGTGTTTCCATACCTTTTTAAACATTGCACTGGGCAATAAGAAATTAATTTTAAAAATCTAGAAATCAAAATATTAGTCTTCCCTTTGGAACTTTCGCAATGTGATATTTAAAGTGTGTGTGTTGCTTTATGTTTTTTTACTAATGGAATTGTTTTCTCAGTTATTTCACAGATGTCAGAGAGCAGTCCAGGTCTTGCAGAGCAGGTCCCGTAGTTGTACAGAACAAGAAGCACGTGTTCTCAGGAACGTAGTGTCTTCCTTAGCACAGTCCCTTCAGGACCTATCCACCAACTTTAGGCATGCACAGTCTGACTATCTCAAACGTAAGCATAAGAGATACAGTAATACAGGGGCACCTTCTGTGGAAAGCGCTCATTAAGGTGTGCTTATTTTCTTGGTTGGGAGAACTGAAGCACAGAAAGGTTATGGTTTCATGGTTAAATTTATCAGTGAAACCATCCACACTTTTAAGGCGTCATCGCTTCTCAACTTGTGGTCAGAAAAGCTACTTCTCTTACACTGGTGAAGCAGCCATTGGTCTTCAGACGTGATACCTGCTGTTGATTGGTAGTCTGTGATAGATTAAACTTCAAAAGGTAGTCTGTGATAAATTAAGATTCTGCATCCATGAACAGAGCAGAAGTGGAATATCCTCTGTTTGAAACTCTAAAATTGTGTGCAGTTCTATTTTCAGCTAAGTAAGATTATTTTAATCTTGGAAGAAACCTACAAAAATTTGATCTTCAAATTGAATACTGATAAAATATTTCTTCCTCCCGTAGTATAAATGGCACAGGTGGAACTTAGGATCACAATTCAGATGAGGGATGTTCCTAAGAGCATTTGTTAGAAAATAGCCTAGAGTGATTACATTTTAAGCTCTTAACTTACCTAATTTTTTTAACTTCATGGAACATAATGACTTAAAATCACTGATTTAATTGGAATCTTGCAGGTCTGGTTGAATTTGTTATGCTTTGTTAAATAGTAAGCCTATGTGACAGTTAAAATTTAGATACTGCTATTTATGTCATTTATTAGACAGACTTTCTTTCTTGTGCTTTTCTATGTGCTGCTTCAGAGCTTACTCTTACTCTGATTTTAGTGTGCGTAAATATTATGCTCAAACATAGTTTGTCTTTTACAGGTATGAAGAATAGAGAAGAAAGATCCAAACACTTCTTCGACACCTCAGTCCCACTGATGGATGATGGGGAGGATGATACGCTTTACGATAGGGTCAGTTAAGATATTATTACACAAATTCAATATGAAGAAACTGTTTGATGTACTTGTAGCATGAAAATATCAAAGTGGTATGCCATGAGCACCAAGCTACGTGGAAATTCTACTTCTGCAGATTTCTGTGATACGTTTTCCTAATTAGTATTGCTGTTGCGATGTTACGATGATTGTGCCATCATCCCCAGCGCTGCAGTGCGAGGGAGCTTGGTTTGACTCCTGAATTCTCCTTACGTGACTGACAAGGGACTAGGAGGTCTGTAAATGCAGCGCTGCCCTTTGTCGCACCACTTTTCTGGGCAGATGCAAGAGTAATTGTTAGAAAATGGTGTGATTCTAAGTTTGGGTGGAAGGTGGCACTCTTTAAAGTTGACTCTAAAGTGTAACTGAAGAATTTCAGTGTAACATGTGGTTGCAAATGATGGTGTAATATTTAGTTTCTGCACAGTTAATTGGTATGTTGTACAGCAGGACCAGACACGCTGCTTTGTTTTACTTTATCGTGGACTTTGGGGATGCTGCATTTCTGAGCAATGGTGCGATCTGCTCTGTTGCGTCCTACCTAATAGTGCTGCAGATACTCTTAATGGTAATGTTTAACGTTTAACTGAAAACTTACAGAAAAAGTTAAGGCACACATTCAGCTAATCTTGTGTATAAGAGATTTTTCACTTATCTCTATGTAAGAGTGATGGGGGAAAAGATAGTGTTCAGTTGTGAGTGGCCTTGGGAGACAAAACCAGTAAGGTCTCCATGGTTTAAAACAAAATCATAATTGCTGCTGTGCCTTATCACATTTTAATGGCCATTGACGTCACGGGACTTTCTGCGATGCTCATCAATAAGTAGATATTCCATAACTACAAGACACATGTATTGGTTTTGTACATCAATAAAAACATTCTCTAGGACGCATCCTATTTTTAAAAGCTGTTTATGTGTTCAGGCAGGATATAAGATTTAGATTTTTTCTGCTAAAACTATAAATAGCTGTCCAAGTTATTTTAGTGGCCCTGAAACTCTGTTTTTAAAATCCAGTAAGATTTTTTTTCTTAGATAGTTGTCTACTATGGAAATTGCAAAAGAACTGTTGTGTTATGAAATCTCATAATTATTTCTAGTGTTTTCATGCTGTTAGTGCTAGTTCAACATCTAAATCTTTTATTTCAACAGGGTTTTACAGATGACCAGCTAGCATTGGTGGAGCAAAACACATTAATGGTGGAAGAGCGGGAACGAGAAATCCGTCAGATTGTACAGTCCATCTCTGATCTCAATGAAATATTTAGGGACCTGGGAGCAATGATAGTAGAACAGGTACATTGACATCACAGTGTTAGTAAGAAATAGGAGATTCCATGTAGCGTTAAGGCTTCCAGAAGACTTTTCCTGTTGTAACATCCCGTTTTCATGTGCTTCTCGCTTTTCCAAACATAGCTCTTCAGGCTGAGGTGTCCTCTGCTTGAAATCTGCCAGAAGATGAGTTAATGGAGGAAAAAAAAATTAAAATCAACTGCTTATGGGTGTTACACTAAAAAAAAAACGTATAATCCCAGAGTTCTGGTGGTTATTTCTCCCAGCAATTCAGTTTAGGTTAAATGTGTCAGCCAAAAGCACCTGAGCTGGAAGTAAGGTGATTACTGAGGGATGTGATGCGAGATGGTGACAGAGCTGCCAGATGGGCATTGAGCAAGGAGGCCCTTTAATGAAGTCCCAGCTACTTCTGTAAAAGTTCATAGTTTACATAGTTTATTAGCTGTTTGCTGGGAGCGTTGTTAATTACTCCGCTGCTCATAATAATAATTGCATTATGAAGTTCATTTGGGTTCAATTTGGTGCTCATTCTCTCCGTTTTATTTAGGGAACAGTTCTAGATAGAATTGACTACAATGTTGAGCAGTCATGTATGAAAACGGAAGAGGGTCTAAAACAACTACATAAGGTAAGCTGATGGAATAGTTAAGCTGCTTTACATATCTAATAATCTTTTATAATTTAATAGCCATTAAGTTATTCAGTCATTTTTCAGTTGGACATTGTCCCTTGTAGAAATGATTGCAGTACAGTGTAAAACGTCCAACCGTACTGCAGTAGGAACTTCCCATATAACTTCTGTCAATGCCGTGCTTGGTGCCTGGTGTCCATTTCTTAAATCACTTTCTGGGCATTCAAGTAATGTGCTTTGATCTCATAGTGCTGACCTGCTGGGACCTTTCTGCAATTCCTTCTCTTTTGAGAGCCCAACGCTTGTGGAGCAGGACCGGTTATTGGGTACCTCACTATAGATTTCAGTCAGATACGTCCTGGTTTGAAAACATCACCTCACTAGTGTGAGCAGCAAGAATAACTTGTAATGTTTTCTCTTCCCATCTGACACTTGCTGGAAGTTAGGTCCAACCTCATGCTTTTATTGTGAAGCTTTTACTATGAACATCTGAAAAGTTGGAATTGGCAGCAGAACACAGAGTTTTGCGGTTGTTCTGTTGGCTCTTTTGTTTTGTTTTGATTTTAAGCTAAGTTCTGACTTGTCAGCTCAGTTCAGTCCTTCCATTGCTGGAAATAAAGTAGAATGAGAGATCTATGCAAAAGCTTCTATTTAAGTAAAACATTCTGGTTTGGAAACATGGACATCTTACTGCTACACGCTCAACTTCGTATTATGGTAGACTTCTAATATGGCCGGCAAAAAAGTGCCATTTGAGGAAAAGCAAAATAAAATGGTCATAGGTTTATTCTTGTTATATGTAGAAGTAAATTGGGGATCACTAAAATAAGGCATTGACCGTTGGTGAACAAGGCTGAAAGTGGCTGCAAGCAACTTGCACAAACTGAACCGGACATAAATGAATCTGTTGGAATGAACGCTATTTCTAGCCTAGTGGTAGCTAATGAGTTGTCAGCAACCCCCTGTTTGGATTGCTGGCTAGAGTACGGATTTTTGATGCAATATATACCTGCGTTCAGTACAGAATGGGAATTTCGTCACCTATCAGGGAAGACATACACACAGGTCTGAATAGTAGTATCAAAGACAGCTACCTGCTGTTTCTAATAGTGTCATTAACTTAATTCTGATTTGATACCTATAATGTCAGTCTCCTTTTCTGTTTTAATTGGCATAATTATTACAAACTACTGAGATGGCACTTTCACAGAAATTGCGTTAATTCGCTGCAGAAGTCTGGTGATACGAATCACTAGTTTCCAGTTCCTGCTTCAGGTGAAAATTGGAAGCAGTTATGATACTTTGTCAGGCTTTGATACCTCAAGCCTAATTAAGCAAATAATCACAGTGGTTGCATGTTACATAGTTTCAGGTCAAAAACTCCTCTTTAGCAGATCTGATAATAAATAATTACTTTCCAGGGACTATAAAGGAGAACAATCAATCTCTTTTTCCCTTTAAATTTTGAAGGTTTATTAATTTAAAAAGAATTAAATGCAAGTTTTGTTTTGTTTAGCTTCTAGTGGCAGGCTTTCATTTGGGTTTTGGAGAGTTTCCTCCACGTTGTCTCCTTTTAATTCCCCTGGGAAAAAGAGGAAAGGGATGAGAAAATGTGGTTAGAAGAAAGAAGGAATGAAGCAGAAAACTGAGAACCAAATCAAAAAGAAAGCTTTCAGTTCTAATTGAAATTAAATGAAAATGCACAGCTGACTCAGGTGCAACAAAAATGCCTATTAAAAAATGAAGTTTTGTTGTGAATTCTAATGTCCTTCAAATGTAATACAGGACTCTTACATCAGCAAAATGAGTTAAAATATCTCACCAACTTTTCCCGTTCAGACTTTCACATACCCGGTTGCCTGATCTTGCTTCCGTGGTCTTCTTAAAAAAGTGTTCCTCCAGAGGAACTCCTCTCGTGTTCCTCCTCGTGTGTCCGGGGGGGGGCACGTGGCCTCTCAGGGGCTGCTGGACACAACTGCGGGAAGGCTTCACCCGCAGGAGGATGCGTTCCTCTTTATTAGGGACTCTGCTGTTCAACGCAGATAAACGTGACTTCAGTGGACACTTGCCTTCACTGGGTCTGTGGTGCAGACCAGAGTTATTTTGAGGGAGTTGCTTGCAATATACATTGTATGAAACGTCAAGTGTCTCAGAATTGTCCCTTGGTAAGGTGTACCTCACTTGAACCAACCACGAGTCTGTAATTTGTAGCTTTGCAGAAATCTAAGTATGAACTCTTTCTTTTCTGTTTCTGTAGGCAGAGCAATATCAAAAGAAGAATCGGAAGATGCTTGTAATTTTAATTTTGTTTGTTATAGTAATTGTCCTTATTGTTGTTCTTATTGGTGTAAAGTCACACTAGGTTTCACTTCATTTTCTCACGTTTGGAGTTGATGTGAACTTTCTTCCCCAGTGCGAATGGACGGACCTGCACTCCAGAAAGCTGCCTTTGAATGTATAAGCCCTTGTGGTGCCAAGTCTGTGCAATGTTTCTGTAGAGTTCTTCAGAGTACAAGTTTGGTGATCTGTGAGGTGTTTGTAAGGATTACATGGAAAATGTCAGGAAACTTGATGCTCCCACACGAATAATTTGGCGCTCTATGCCGAGGTATTTGGAAACGCAGTACTTAAAAATAATTACAAAATTGAAGTTTACCGGTGAATACAGTAATTAGGGTGTTACTGTGAACAAAAACGTGCTGTGTCTGTATTCTCATGTCACAATTGTGACAGGCTTCAAATTTAAACCATGTTACTGAGTCACGGGACTAGATAATAAAAATTGATCTAGATGTAAAATATGCTGAGGCACAAAAATGTTTGACTTCATCTCCTTTCCTCCAGCCTCGGGAACTCCAAAGAACTGGATAGACAGCTAAAAAAGAAAGCTTTTAGCAACCAGAATGTAATCCAACCCCTGTGATCTTAATTTAGATACTGCACCATTACTAAGAATCAGAGTAGTACTTGATCTTGTAAATAGCAAGATTTAATCACCGGCATAATTTAACACATTTAGTTAATTAAAAAATTTTCTGAGATTGAGTAATCACGGGAATGTTTTCCCTCATCAGAATGATGATATATATTTTTTCGTGTACAATTTTTTTAGTTTAAAGTACAAACATTACATTAAAGCAGTGGTGAAGTTAAACCTAAAAAATGGAGATTCTCCTTCTGGCTTTCTACTCCACCTGACCTGCCGTAGTGGGTCTCAGATGTTTCAAACTTTAGTTCTTGTGTAAGGTGTTTATTTTACAGTGCATCTGTCCGTGTGTGTTACGGTTTTTGTGTAAGGACTGGCTTCACTACAGTACATATTACATCCATTTTCCCTGACAGAAGATTATTTATTTTAAATGCCTGCCCGGAAAAGGACGTGTTTATGGTGTCTTACTGACCAGGAGAGATGTCATGCAAGTGACATGTTACTAGGCCTTCAGTAGAGAATTTGGGTTATTTTCACTATTTTTTTCAGTGGAAAACTTTGCTGTAGGCCATGAAGAGAAATTAGGGAAACATCTAAGTAATAGAATACTCATGATTTAATTCAGGCCTGAAGTGGTGTGCAATTGTAGAGGCCTTGCCTTAGTATTTTTAATATGGCTTTTCTGTATGGATTTTTTTTTTCCCCAAAGGGGTTGTAACTTATTTCCTTCATTTTCTGGCTGATACAGTGCTCCCCATAAACCTGCAGAGATGCTCTGCTCAAAGCCCCATAGTGTTCGTAACACCGTGATATTGATGTTGCGTGTGCCGCCTGCCCTGGGTTTATCTTCACCGCGTCCTAAGGAGGACGTGAGATGCGGCTTTAAACTGCCTCGGTGCAGGAACGGACCTGAGGCAGAGACTGCAAAGGTGGGAAAGCCCCTGCTTTTTGTGGGGCTTCTTGTGAAAAGCTTCGTACCACTCTTGTTACCTCTAGACAAAGGGGATCCGTAACTTCCAAAACTGCCTCTTTAAACCCTCGTTTAAATCCGTAAAGTAAATTGGTAACAGAATGAATGATGCTTGTCGTTGGGTGTGCAGCTCCCCTGTTCTGGTAACGGATCTTCTCAATGCTCGTGAGTAAAACTACTGTCTCCCTCGTGTGCTGTCTACAGCGGTGGGTGTGAAGCAGCATATTGCTATAATTTAAAATACTGTATTTGCAACTTTCTCTCTAACATGAGATCGTGTTATTTATTTCTGTCTTGACTGGTGCTTTTGACATTTTATCATGGCTAATAAATTCCAAGAAGTAATAAAACATGTCCAACCTAATTGGTCAATTACTCATTTATTTTTTTAAAAGAAACTGAAACATACTTGTGTGATGTTAATGTGCCTCTGTATACTCTTCGTAATTAAATGAAAGCAGCGGTGACATGAAATATCTTTGGAAAAAAAAGAATTGTAATGCTCCGTAGCACAGTGTAATTTGCATCGGCGAGAGTGATTTTCCCCCTGGCAGTTGTCACTGAAATGCCCGTGGTATCTTAACTCCACTGAGGTAACTGGCTACATATTTTCTATCCAAATTCTGTAGGAGGCAATGTACTTTTAATATGCATTGCACAAGAGGTTAAACTCAGATGGCAACTGTCCTGTGTAACTTGAGCTGGAATTTATTGAAGCTGATTATACCCAGGAAAAGAACCTCAGCAAGACAACTTCTAGGCTTTAAATCATTTCAGATGCCTGGCTTGTTACAGTATCAGCAGCTGAATCTAACCCTCACGCGGTGCTGTGAAGAGCTCCCTGGCGTGTCCCCGACGGGGTGCCACCCATGCCGCTGGGCCGCGAGAGCCCGCTGCTGGGGCTGGCTGGCTCTGGTGGCGGCTGCCGTCGCTCCCGGTCACAGGAGCCAGGGATGCCCGACCTGCTGCCGGCGCTGCCCTCCAGCCCTGCCACGGGCACGGGACGCCGCTCTTCTGCGGGCAGGGCCTCTGCGTGGCTGCTGGATTCTTCTCGGCTTGTCCGGAGCCCCTGATTCCTCCCAAAGCGCGACGGGAAGCTGCGTTACCCGAACAGAACAGCACTGCCAGAGCATCGCCCGAGCCTGTGCTCCCACCTGGCGGGAGCGAGCTGTGGAGCTGTTGGCTTGTACAGAACTTCTGCGTGAAAACGTGTGCGAAAATGAGCTGCTGCTGCTTGTTAACACAAGTTCATCCTAGTGATATGTAAAAATGACAGTATTAAAAGCACTGTGGTAGCAAATTTCTTTCTACTGCAAGCCTTCTATAGAAACTGAAGAGTAAAATGGAAGAATTAGTCTCTTGCTTGGTATATTTTGAATGTGCTAAAAATTTAAATTATGTTCACCGAGGCTGCCTAGATTGCATTGATTTAGGATTTGCTTTTATGAAACACTTAAAACACAGAGTCGTATCACTTTTGCTTAAACCCTTGGAAACCTTGCTTTTGGTGCAGCCTTGCAAAATGTAAGCTTTTGCCTAGGTGAGAGTGAGTCTGATTTTGTTGGAAAAAAATGTGTATTTACTATCTCCAAAACCACCCCAAACCTGCCTTCCCAGAAAAATTACAATTCATTAAAACAGGGAATCCATTGTGATTTTGCATGTTAATTGTGATGGCTTTATGTAAGGTTTTGTTTGAGTCACTTAATTCCATAAATACCACTTGTGGAGGAGCGGCCGTGGGAGACTGGTCCGTGCTGCAGCTTCCGCTGTGGCTCCCAGGAGCGGAAACGTTTGCAGCCGCTGGTAGCGGGGAGTTTGTGGGAAGTTTCTGTGCGGTAGAAAAATTGATTTTCTCAGTCTGTTGCCTTGACTCGGCCCCTCCTCTGCTGTCCTTCCCTTCCATGTGGGTTGGATGCGGATTTCCTCCTGCTCTTTGCCTTTCCCATAACGTGGATTTGGGGATGTTCTTCCAGTAGCAGGAGTAGCAGAATCCCTACTCGATGGTGAGGAGCTTACTGCCCGGTTGAGTCTTCGGAACGTCTCAATCCTGAAACAATTGCCGTGCGATTGTGTGTCATCTCTCCATCACTGACCACGCGTATTGGAGTAACAGCGAGCCCCTAAACGCCCGTGTTCTGCGGCTCAGCAGGGACTCGGAAAAGTTGTAGCTGGAGCCTGTCTGTTGCGTTATGCCGACCGGCCTGGAGGATGCGACGGGCCTCTGCAACAGATTTATCTAGATCTTTTATTCAGGCTAATTTTAAATATATCGGGCAACCAAATTTCCATAATGTCCCTTCAGAGATCAAATAAGACCTTACTCTAAGGAAGCTTTTTCTGCAATTCAACCTATTTCTTTTTAGATGTATTTCCATTACACGCATCAGCATTCACTTTTCCAGTGTAAGCGGAAGTGCGCTCCCTTTACGATGTTTAGATTTTCCTGGCTTTTGATTAACCACCACCGATTCCCTGCTGACCTAACGTTAGTAGGTGGCAACTGGCAAATATAAAAACATGAGGATAAATACCCTATTATAGTGAACACAATCATTTAAATTTACTATGAAAGCTGGTGTTTGGAAAACAGTGTTTCCTTTTAGTGGATCCCCATGCTGTACCTTAGAGCCTATTTTGGCTTTTTCCTCTTTCTGGAATGTTTTAGATGTACATTTTACCCGCTGTTTAACCTCATGAGGAAAAGAGGCATTCAGCTTTTTCAATTTTTATCCCTATGTCACGTCACACTTTCAAGATGAAGCATTTCCATCCCCAGGCGGTGCTATGGAGGGGAAACGCGGCCGTTGAGCTGGGAACAAGCGGCGGTTCCCGCCGGGGTGCCGGTACCTCCCGCAGCGCCGGGTCCGGGTGGTTTCCCCCATTTTCCTCTATAACCCGTGAAACTGCAAAACCCCCGGTCTGACCGCGCGTCCTCCGCTGCCGGGTCCCGCCGGGAGGCTGCTGGCACACGGAGGGACGCCCCGGTCCCGCCCGGGGCGATGCGGGGCGGCCGGGGCGGGTCGTGCCGGGGCGGTGCGGGAGGGCCGAGCTAGGNTGTCCCCGGACCCTCCGAGCCGGCGGCCCTGGCCCGTCACCCCCGGCCTGCGCGGCGGCGGGCCTGCTGCGGGCGGGGCGGCCCCCACCCCCGGAACCCCCGGGCGGCCCTTAGCGGGGAAACAGGGGGAAGGTGTCGGTCCCCGCCGGGCTCGGTGGGGGGGGTCGGGCCGGCGGCAGTCCCTTCCCCGCCCGCGCCCGGCCGAAGGTGCGCTGCGCTCCGGGGGGACGCGGGGACGCCGGTAATTAACGTAATGACCCAACGTCGGGGTCCCGGGTGGCCGAGCCCCGCGCGGGGCCGAGGGGGCGACGCAGCGCCTCCGGCCCGTTGGGGTGCGATGGGTGTCCCTGTGCCCCGACGGCGCCGAGGGGGTCGCGACAGGCGTGGCGGGTCGCCAGGCGCTGGGCAGGTCTTTGCTGGACTCCCCGGTCTCTTATGATACTCTTTAGCCTTCTTCTTGTTTGCTTGTTTTTAATTAAAATGCTGTGTGAAACAATAACTCGGGACTAGTAAATCAACCCATCTATTTCCCACTGGGGAAACTGCCTCAACTTGGAAAAGCTCTGAGGCAGCCTCTGCACTGCGTGGCGTGCTTTTAAGTTGTAATTCCTGTGGCTTAAAAGAGATGCTTGTAACGGAAAGCACGTTTGTGTTTTCTGGTTAATAGACAGGTTCATCGTATTTCCTGTTTCTTTTCACTCTGGAGGTTATTGCATTTCAAAGTGTGCGCGCAATTTCTTTGTGTGCAGCACCTCAAATGCCGTAACTGAAGAGTGCCTGAGCAGTGGGAACGAGAGGGAAAGCAGCGTCTGACACAGTGCTTTGTCTTCAAATGCTCCTTTCCTCCCCAGGTGTGGCAGTCCGCGCTCGGCACGCTGAACCCCAACCCCACCGACAGCTGCCCGCTCTACCTGAATTACGCCACGGTGGCCGCCCTGCCCTCCCGGGTCAGCCGCCACAACAGCCCCTCCGCCGCCCAGTTCATCACCCGCCTGGTCAGGAACTGCCTCCCGGGAGGTGTCAACAGATGCATTGTTGTAAGTGCCTCTTTGAAAATGCTTCCAGTCAAATGTCTAGTCCAGTATTTTCTCGACTTTTCAGGATTTTAGCTGTATCCAAGGAGACTGGAGGTGGGCAGGTTTTACCGATACAATTATACTGACGCTTATAAGTGGTTTTGTATCGTTGCGTAAACAAGACCTAATTGTAATAGCATATGGATGCTCAAGCAGTTGGAGGGAATTGAGGTTGGATACGAATGGAATGTCTTCAGCTAGGAACATCCATGCAAAGGGAACCAGTAGTGGCTTTTCTGAACTGGGATTTATGACATTAGCACGTGCTTTAGAAGATAGACGTAGCCTGTGTGCTATGTCTATATTGCATCACCCATTTAAGGTCTCTTGTTTGTGTTATTCGGTGAGTATTAAAAGTCTTAATGCAACCTAATGTTCCAATGGGAGTCCTTTGCAGGACAAGCTTTTGGACTGCTTTGGTTATCTTCTGTATGAGCCTGTTGAATGATTTATTTGTTTCTATGGCTTCTCCAGTTTGATTCGGATTTCCAGGTTGTTAGGGAAGACTCATGTAGTCAGTAACAAAATCTAATTATACTCTTCACTTGGAAAACTTATTTGCAAGAGTAATAACTCTACTTATTTTTTTTTCCTTATAGTTAACTTTGAAAATGTTTAGCTAAAACTGCTTTCCATTGGTAATTTCTGTAATGAACTTCAGAAAAATACTCTACATGTTAAAAAGCTTTTGGGTTAGTATTAGCCACATTCTCATATCATTTCTCTCTTCGTTTAATGTGTTTTGAACACATATTGATGGTTCCCATGCTTTTTTTCGGTCTTGATCTGTAGGTTAACCTGTGTTAATTGCACTAGTATAATTAAAGCAGTCCAGCTCCCTCATAAGGATGTGCTAATTCCCACACAGTCAAATCCAGCAGTGTAATTTGTTTCCAGATGGGAAATGAACTGAACCAGTTCAGTGTGCTACTGTTCGTACTGCCGCTCCATCTATGCAAAGTGTCAGTATGTCGTGATTCAGACAGCAGTTATTCCCCCCCCAGCCCCCTTTTTTTTTTTTCCCCCCTCTTCACCAATAGTATCACAGGTAACAGATCCTGTTAAATGTAGTCTTCCACATCCCTAATGCCCGACTTCTTTGTCTTCTGGCGGGTGTTTCAGATGGTCTGTGAGCGGTCTGAAGTCTTCGCTTCGGCTTGTGCGTTGGCCAGGGCTTTCCCCTTGTTCACACATCGCTCCAGTGCATCCAGACGCACAGAGAAGAAAACCGTAACAGTGGAGTTTTTCCTGGTTGGACAAAACAATGGACCAATAGAAGTGGCAACCCTTAAAGTAAGATTCCCCCCCCCCCCTNCCCCCATCAGTTTTTTCTGTTATTCTCTAAATATTTTCTTTTCTTCAATTTCTTGCATGCACAAATACATCTCTCTCAGGCTACATATGGAATAGGTGGTGTATCTAAAGTAATAAATTCTCCTAGGTCAAAGTTCCTTGAAATTGATGGGCTCACAGCGCCTGTGAGCAGAAATATTGAACATATTACTGCAGCAAAGGCTGAAGATGTTATTCAGAATTTAGATTTCAGGGGTGGAGAACACCAAACGAATAGGATAAAGAAAATGTTTCCTTTCTCGTGTTTATCATAGATGTAAGTACTGTATTTTTAGCTGTCAATTTTACATTGCCTTTGGTGCGTGGGCTTCTTAATTTCTTTTACCCAGGCAAAATCTGTACGTGGCTGTGCAGGTGAATATCACAGTGAAGTCACTAAAAGTTGCTTATTCTGGGATCCCATATGGCCTCTGCTGTTTCTGTCTGATGTACCTCTTTGGCTGAGTTTTTCTAGCAGAACTGTAGCCAGAAACAAGACCCTAAGAAACGATACAGCTTGGAGATGAGTTGTACATAACCGTTAAATATGTCCAAGTTGTCTTTCAATAGCAGATAATCAAAGACTCTTTCCCTTGCGCTATTGCAAAGAGGAAACTCCACATCAGGCAACTGCTAGCATGCTGGGTCGTTCCTCTTCAGGATCTAACCTAAAAGCCATCCCAGGGTTTGCACTGAAGCTGTTAGGGAACTTCCTGTGCAGTGCTTCAGCACAGGTGGGTGCTCACTTAGCTGATCAGTCGGTCAGGTTGTACAACTACCTTAAAAAATTTTGGCAATGGGCAGTCAGTGAGGTTATACAAATCCCGTAAAATTTTTGGCAATGGATTTGACAAAGGATACAGCGTTGCTGCATCCAAAATCACAGAATTGCAGCTTTAGGGTTTGTTGTTTTTTTTCCTTTCAGTATCTTTTCCTGCATAGGTTATCCTTACTCTACGAACTGGTTTGGCCACAGCAAATGATGCCAGACCAGTTTTCAGAGAAGTGTCAAAGACACACGTGCTATGAGTGCAGCTGTCGATCACTCAATTTTCCCATGCCCCAAATCAGAAAAATCATAGCTGGTGTCAAAAACAGTTCCTTCAGATAGGTAAATTCCAAACCGCTTGGGTTATTTATAACTAAAAAACAAAGCTGAAATTATTTCTACCTCCAGTTCTCCCCCTTGATGTCAATGCCAAAACTATTACTGTCTTCCTCCAAGCTGAGTTTTCACCCCTTAAATTCAACCAGCACCAGACAGCTGATGTAGAGCAGGGAAGGGGCACGTGGTAGGATTTTTTAGCTAAATCTCTCCCTCGGCACGTTGCTGTATTTTGCATCTTCTGCATTGTCTTCTGCGAGGACTAGCATGGATTGTCAGAGTTTTACAAGGCATTTGTTAAAGGCTGGCATTATCCAGGTTCTCTTGCGTACCCAGGAAGCCAAACCCAGCACAGCTTATTTCTGTAAGTCAAGTTGTTTCCCTCGGACTCGGCCTTTGGGTTAGAACACCTCCATTTACCTGCATGGCCCTCATGGTGAATCACTCCAAACCTGGCTTGGCTCTTGAGAAGGTCCTTATCCCTCTAGGGGAAGTAAAGCAATCAAAAGTAATTGCAGGGAATCGGGCACCCTTCCAAAGCAAGCCGAGGTTTGTGAGTCTGCTGGGATGCAGAATGTGTAGAGTCCTTGGGCCAGTCTGGCCGAGCCAAACTGCAGATACCTCTGAAGGCACGGAGGACAATCCAACACATCGGATTCCTTTGAAACCCATCTTGACTCACCCGTCTGCTGCGTGTGGTCTTCAGTGTAGTGTGGCTACTGGAAAGGTTGAACCAGGTTTCCTTCCACCCAGTCTTATTGTTTCAGGTTGTTGATTCACTGGAGTTGGCAGTTGAAGCTTAGTGTCTGGTGCCCTCGTTGTCCTTTTTGCCAGGAGGATCATGCTCACTGTTGACCATTTTGATTCTCTGCACTCTTGATTAGATAAGTTTTTACTCAGTCCAGGGGAGGGTCAGTCCATTTTGCCACAGGAATGAGGAAGCAGATGCGTGCGTGTTTTACACAATTATGAAATATTCCACATTCCCCATGGACCTGCCATATAGAATGTCTCACGGTAGTGGTCTTTATTGCACTCAGCCACCCTGCCTGCTGTATATAAACTTGGCAGTTTCCCATGTTGTAGAGTATGTAATCTCTGCAGGTTTCTAACCTGAGCAGTCGACAAGCTCGTTGTGACTTCCTGAATTGGCTTCCTCTTATCTTTCTTTCCTCCACCTCACGTTGCCTTCTCGGTCTCCCTTTGATAGCAGAGAAGGCTGCTGATTTTGTGATATCAGTTCACTGCGGGAAGGAATACAGTTGCTTAGAAATTAGAGCACAGGGAAAAATAACTTGAGCTCAACACATACAAATGGCTACAATAATGGCTAGCTTGGTTGACATTATTTAATACTGTACAACTGCCTGTGATCAGTTGCAGCTGAGCATTAATGTGCTGCAGAGGAACCACACGTCTGGTGTAGGCTGCTCAGGACTGGATGCAAAGCTGTGCAGAAACCAGCAAAACCAAGGGCAGTTCTCAGGTGTCCTCGCTTCTTTTCATAGTGTCTGGCAAGTGCCACAGAAGGAGTCAGGCTGGCTGCTCGAATTGTGGACACCCCCTGCAACGAGATGAACACAGATAACTTCCTGGAGGTAGGTAATACACCCGCTGAGTAAGAGTTACTAATTGTAAGTCTAGACTACAGTAATCAAGAACTAGCGTTGCTATCTCTTAGCAAAACTTGTACGTCAGCAGTGGGAAGCACGTCAAAGAACGTGTCCAGGGATGCTGAGGCTATTTCTTTGGCCTTAAATATTTTGTAGAACTTGGCTAAGTTGGAAGGAGGCAGAGCGTACAGCTTGGGGTAAGGCAGTGGGAGTCAGAAGACATGAGTTCTTGATTCGGTTGTGATGCTGGCTTCTTGCCAGCGCTAGTGTTTCTTAAGCCTGATGGTGATAAGAGTTTCTGAAATTATGGGAGGGAGCTTGACATGCTTCCAAATGAGTTTTATCATAAAGATCTGGCAAGCTGTTGAGAACGAAAGTATTCCTGCCCTGTTGCTTCGTGATCCAATAGAGAATACCTGGCCTTTGCCTCTGAAGATTTCTTTTATTGGCAGAGCTTAAAGGTCAAATTTGTATTTCGTGCCACAGTAAGCCAAGGATGTCTCAGTGGAGTTAGACCGTTGGAAAACCAGTACCACTCCCAAAATTGTCAATGTTTGTATGTGTATGCATGCAAAAATCACACAGAACCCTTAAGTGGGTACCCATATGTGTGGAAAGACACAAATGTGTCCTGATGACTGACTGACAATGTCCTTTTTCTTTTAATGATTAAGGAAATCAAAAAAGTTGGGAAGGATCTTGGGATTACTCCTACCATTATTCGAGATGAGGAGCTGAAAGAGAGAGGCTTTGGAGGTATATCTTGTTGAAAATTCAGCGTTTTTCCTAGCAGTTAATTGGAATGTTTTGCCATCTCAATTGTAATGTTTTATTTGCACATTTTTGAACCAGTTTTATTGCCCATAGTATGACAAGATGTTTTTACAGAAAATACCCACAGATTGCTCCCCACAGTCTTTCTTCCCCACAAGTGGTTTGACTCCCTGTTTTCCAGGTATCTACGGAGTTGGCAAGGCAGCTCTGCATCCTCCAGCCCTAGCAGTTCTCAGTCACACTCCGGATGGTGCTACTCAGACCATTGCGTGGGTGGGCAAAGGTATTGTGTATGACACTGGAGGACTCAGCATTAAGGGAAAGGTACACAAACACTTGTTCTTCTGCTGCCTTTGCTTACGGTGTTGTTTTCTGACGGAAGTAACTCAGTGTCTGTAGGAAACCAAAGTGTATTTGAGTAAACACTTGATCTACTGTCACCTCTATGGACACAAGCTGTCAGGGGAGAAGACCAAATAGGATTCAAGGAACATTTTACAGAGCAATTAAATAGCTACCTGATATTTTGCCCTTTAAGTATTGCCCACTGCTAGGTGAAAGCTAGAAATAAAGTTGTTTAATTACTGATTTTGGAGATAGATCCAAAACCCATTTGAGTTGGCCTCAGTGTGAATCTTGTAAACAACCTTTTTCTTTTTTCTTTTCTAACAAATTAGCAGCAGAGGTTTAGTATTTTCCAGTTCTAAGGCAACATCCACCAATAAGCAGATGCACGTGTTCTGTGTTTCTGTTACGGCTGAGCACTGTCAAGACCAGAGTTACAGAAGCATCAGAAATACTAGTTTTAGCAGGCATTACTGTTAAATTCTCTTTTAAAGAAAAAAAACAATTCTATGGTTCTGTTTAAACAGACTACTATGCCTGGAATGAAACGAGACTGTGGTGGAGCAGCTGCTATTTTGGGTGCCTTCAAAGCCACTGTAAAGCAAGTAAGTGAAATGTGTTAATTGATATCACGTATCTCAGCATTGCCAAGGAGCAGGCTGGCGTTTGGACATATTCCCAGATATGGGGGCCAGTCTAATCCTGAAGTCCTGACCTGACACTGCTCTTGCTGATCTTGAGCCACTCTGGTCTTTCTGCTATTTCAAGAAAATATTTCAAATCTTTACCGGGATCTTGAGAATTATGAGAAATTTCTTGAGTGCTAATTTTTTTTAAGAGTCTTTCTTGAATTTCAGGGTTTGCGGACTGAGTGGTTTCTAGTTCCTTGAATCAGATTTATACTTGAGTTATCCAGTGCTGATTTTGTTTAAGCTGTGGGATTTCGGGCAGCTGTCATCCCCTTAGCAAAGAAGGGGATGAGTCTGGGATATGAAGTCTGTCCGTATTCCAAATCCTGTGCCAGCTCGAATATTAACCTACTGGGGAAACGGCAGCTCTGGTCTCCTCAGGAGCTGCTTGCTGGTTTGCTCCTGTGGTCAGAAAGTAGTAGGGGAGCTGGGGAGAAGCCTGGTATTGAAATACGAAGAATTAAAAAAATGCATATTGTGCTCTAACAGTATGAACTGGGGAAAAGAAGTGGCCGCTGCCAATAAAACTCTGCCCTCTCCACAAATCCAGTGACTGAGTCTTGCTGACAGAGCAGCTATTGCCTCCAAGGAGTATCCAAAGTTCAAAGAACATTTACTGCTGCAGATTAATGCATAGATCTGATGGAAGCTTTGTCCAGGGTATGATCAGTGCCAAACTCCCATTTCTCAACAGTTTAGCTCTGTGCCTTGGCCCTAGCAGCGTGTTTGATGTGGAAAGATTGTAAACTTCACAGTTATCTGTAGGGACTTAAAATGGAAAACAGATTTTTGAGCTGCATCTTAGGCAAAACAGCTAGCTTTCTGTAACTAAGTCCTTCAGAACATCGGATCACGCGTTTGCGAGGGACCAGAGCTACAACTTGCACAGTGCTTTGGGAGGGACTGGGAAAGCCACAGATGCGGTACCTTCTTTTGGTGATTCAGTCCTTGTTTCCAAAGTAGTTTTATGTGTAATTATCTGCACCAAGAGAAGCTGCATTCACAATCACAGTAGGTGTGAGCGTAAGTGATCTGTCACTTTATATGCAATTATTGAAACAATGAATAAACTGGCCGTGATATATTTAGACAAACAGCCTGAAGAAGCTGTCACACCTCACAAGAAATCTGTGCCTTTATGTGTAAAAACAAAAGAATGATGTCACTGCTTAATTTTACAACCTCACATAAGAAGACCTGTTAATGAAATCCCTGCAGAAAATGTATTCAGATAGGCAGTGGAAAGAATTTGGTGTAGTTACTGTTTCAAGACTTTTTTTTTTGTTTTTTAAATGCTCTTAAGAATAATATAAAGCTGTGAGGTTTAAATTAGCTATGCTTTGTCACAGAAGTTGGAAACATGTGTTGGAAAGCTCAGTGGGAAGAGGGGCAGAGGTTATTATCCATCTTCAGAAAATATCTGCCTACATGCTGTTGGACAGTTTTACAACACGATTTAAAAAGGCTCTGAATAGCAAAGTGAAGCAAGTGATTTTTCCTAGAAAGATGCGCTTCATCCATTGTGAGCTTTCCAACACAAGGGAGAAGAGAAGAACATTCTCTTAAATTTTCAAAATCCTTCTTCATCCTGCATGTTAACAGGGTGAATCCTGATTTTTGAAGAGCTACAAACAGAATGAGAGTCAGGAAAAGGCAACTGATGCTGGAAGCGGGTTTTTACTTTTTGACAGTACATTAACCACATCTCCCACTTGGAGAGGAAAGTTTGGTGCAGTGCGGTGAGAGACTGTGAATAGAGTGGGGGTTTTGCTGCACAGACCGTTTTGGAAGAGCAAAGGGCCATAGATGGAAGGTTCTCTCATCAACAATGCTGTTTGCCCACTGGCTGGACTCGGAACTGCAAGGTTACTTTATGGCTTCTAGATGCTGCCAATTACTTTGAAAGGTTTTGATTGATGCATTTGCTCTTTAGACCTCAGAACATGAGCTGATTCAGCAAGTCCAGGTTTCTTCAGCTATGGACTTCTATCAAAAGACTAGCAGTAAAACTGACCCTGGTTTCCCTAGGAATTTGGTATTTTTAAGCTAGCTATCTCAGCTGAGGAGGAACTATGTTTCCCTGTGTTAAATGCAGCTGTCTCCCTTTCTTTTCCTAGCATCCCTCCACACAATACAGCCATTATATAAATAACAAAATCATCATACGTTTTAAAATTTCATCCATAACCATAAAAGCACTTGATTTTAACCAAAGTAAAACAGAATGGGCTATGCCAGAAGAGAGGAGGCTAAGGGGAAAAAAGGAGTTTGAGAATGCTGTGTGTCTCCCAGCAGGAATGGTACATTAAAAAAACCCAACAGACACCCACCCCACCCTCCCCCCCAAAAAAGCCCAAATTCAATTCATCTTAACCATGGATATTTTTGGTTTTACATGGAAAGAGAGAGGATAGATCCTGGTGGCGTGTGCCTGGCCGGTGGTGCAGGTTGGATGCTGAAGGGCAGTGAGCTGTGTATTGACACTGAGGCACGGAGTACTGCCACGTTCCAGGATTGCCACGATCAAAGTTACCTTCCAACAAAATTCTCAGAGATGGAATCTGTTCGCTAGGGGTTGTTTTTTTATGGAAAGCATACAGTGCACAAATGGCTGCATATTAGCATTTATTATTTCCAACATTTGCACTGTTACTGTAGGCTCTTCCCCAGTGTGGCAGAGGTGATGGGAAGGAGCTCAGGTTCTCAAATGGCCCCTGTTGTATTTTTGTTGTTATTGGAGACTAAATAAAAGTGGTGGAAAATACAGGGTTTGGAAAATAATCCCAAGCATCCTGACTGGCTGTGTAATGTCCTCTCACAAGCCTTTGTAATTGTCACGTCAAAAGCATCTCTTGCTCGGATCTTTCCTTTGTGGGTATGAAAGGGGAAGGAGTTACACAGTCCGGACGTGTTGTTTTTTATCTCCGTTGTGAGTCAATGTTATGAGTTGTATTAAAATTAGATGAGTGAAGCGTTGCATCTTTGGAGATGTATTCTGCTGATTTCCGTACAGGGGTACTGCAGTTTAGTGCCTTAGGGTTTGGTTTTGGTGAGCCTGGCAGTTTCCTGGTGAGCTTGGTGGGCTTCGGAGTTGTGCTTGTGAAGACCTTGCTGGAGCCAGCTGTAAAGAGTTGGGGCGTGCTCTTCCCAGGGAGTCCGGTTGGACTAAACATAACCCCCTCCAGCTGCTTCTGCACGCTGCGTTTAAATTATTAAAAAGATGTTTTAATTTGCATACCTTGCCACTGAGAGGAGATTGTACTGGTCACTGCTTAATTGACAAGGGCTTTCTAGATCCCTTCCCCATTTGTCTGTTACACGCATATAGGCTTTTACTCAATCGACAGTGAGGACTCTCAAATCGGTGTTAGATGTTAGCTCCTCATCCGCTTCCTATAGCTCTTGGCCTCAGCTTCAAGATACAAGAAGTCACTCTCAGATTTCCCGTGTAATTAGTGGCATTGCTGTCAAGAAGTTGTAATCCCTCATTGATTTCAGTCACAATAAATTAGCTTGATGTGACTCAAAACCCATTTCTCTCCTGTTGTTGTTACAGGGTTTTAAAGACAATCTTCATGCTGTTTTTTGTTTGGCCGAGAACGCAGTCGGACCACGTGCAACAAGACCTGACGACATTCATGTTCTTTACTCTGGAAAGTAAGATTGTGTCTGTCCTTTTCACAGAAACATTGAGAGGAGACGTCATCTTTGGTTCTATTAATCTGAGTACCATGCAGATTGTGAACCTGTCCCTCATCAGCTTCCCTAAATATTGATAATAGTATTTCAGACAGCCGTAGCAGTGATTTTTAAGTGTGCTTAGAGTTTCCTGTTGGGTATATAAATACACGTCAAAATGCATATCATATGTCATGAGCTGAAGTTTCGTTAAAGCACTCAGGTTTAGGTGTTTTTTGCAGTACAACCCGTTTTCTGTGTCCATCTGTAGTCTGTATTGTCTCAGCCGTAGAGGTAGGCTACCACTGTATAAGAATGTCTTCCTGTTTTAAGCAGAGTATGATACCTCTTTGTATGGCAGTAATTTGTAAAATCCCAGCTCGATGGGATTATGTGTGTAATGCTAGCCATTATACAGGCCCAACAAGAAGACCCAGCCACGAGGGCAGTGCTGTTGTAACCCCTGTCCACGTGTGCTCTGTCTGGATGCTTGCAGCTGGGGTGTAAGCGGCCGTGCAGACCTGGGGAGTCAAATAAGAAAGCACGTTAGGTTTGAGTCCGCTTTCTCATCCGGTATCCTGGTCCAGAGGGATGAGTCTCAATTTCCAGCCTGAAGCACTGTTGTATTAAATGCCCTCTCTTCTTCCTAGAACTGTGGAAATCAATAACACTGATGCAGAAGGTAGACTGATACTGGCTGATGGAGTAGCTTACGCATGCAAAGATCTTGGAGCTGATATCATTCTTGACATGGCCACTCTTACCGGAGCTCAGGTACTGATTCAGAACTGCTAGCGCATGGGGTGCGTTGCGCGTCTGCCTGTGCGTTATACGCTTCTTTGCCTCTGTCCTGCTACTCTTCGGGGGAGAGTAGATACCGTGAACTGTTGTGCTTGACGGTGGCTTCCCAAACTTGTGCAAGAGAAAGTTGCCAACAGCAGCAACCCCAGTAAACCCTAATCTTCTGTGCACGTGGCTTGTGCCATTAGTGTTACATTTATAACTGCATTACTCGAGCAGACTTTTTTTGTTCTTTATGCAACTTTTTTGCTTTTGCATACTTGGAGAAAAAAAATGGTATTCTTCTGATGACACCAGCAGCTGATGTAAGCGATCCAGTACTCGATGTTTGCAAATCAGCAGCTTTATAGTTAGCAGAGATGATTCGATGATAGTGATCAGGAATTTTCTTGTCCATAAAATAGCTTAAATTGTAAGTCACACAGAATGGTCCAAGGATACAAATTTAATGCTATTATTTTTTGATATATATTCCTGTTTTATAGAAGGTTATATTGATGAGCAGTGATTCTCGTGGCTTAATTTTCTGGAAAGTGAATTGGTCTTTATATCTGGAGGAGGAATGGTGGCAAACTTTAGAACGTGAATGTTGCGTACATTGGGGCAAACATCAGTCCTGTGAAAGTTTCCCATCATTGTCCTAGTGGAAAGCTGGTGTGATGGCGGCTGCTGGGTTTTGTATATTTGGAAGGAAGCAACCTGTCCAGCGAATGAGGATGTGACATCCAGGCTGTTGGTGTGATTGACACGCATTGCTGGGGTATCCGCTCTTTGTGTGCATGAGATGTTTTATTTATAATTCATTGCTGATTTAATTTTATTTCTAAGGATAAATAATTGTAAAGTGATACAGTTTGCTTGCTCAGTAACTATAAAGAACTATTTTTGTGGGACGGTGGTTTGAATAGGTCGGA
Organism: Stercorarius parasiticus; assembly: GCA_013396915.1. Taxonomy (NCBI): domain Eukaryota; kingdom Metazoa; phylum Chordata; class Aves; order Charadriiformes; family Stercorariidae; genus Stercorarius; species Stercorarius parasiticus. The sequence continues at coordinate 1,246,028 of VWZL01001006.1, read as the reverse complement.
CAAATGCAGACTGTTTCACTGCAGAATGGATTTTCGGAGATTTTAAAAGATTCAGCAGTAGCTACAGTGTCTTTGTCTGCATTTGTAACGCTACCTTCTTGTGGAGTAGTTTTGAGGCATCGTTTTTTCGTGGTGGATTTGTTAGATGGAAAGCAGCTGTTAATGCTGAGAATTATCCTCCCCGGCACAGTTAAGGTGAATCCTTCCTGACTGTGTCTTATTTCTCACTAGGGAATTGCTACGGGAAAGTATCATGCTGCTGTCCTCACCAACAACGAAGAGTGGGAAAAGGCCTGTGTTAGAGCTGGCAGGAACTGTGGGGACTTGGTCCATCCTCTGGTGTATTGCCCCGAGCTCCACTTCAGTGAATTTACCTCTGCTGTAGCTGATATGAAGAACTCTGTGGCAGTAAGATTTTTTTTTTTGTTAAATTTCATTTATGACATAAAAATGTGTGTTTTCTAGATAATGTGCTGGCGTGTTGATAGCCGGCTGAAAGCTCTTCACAAGGGCTGTAATCTTTTAGAAATGGGCCATATAATTATGGACTTCAAGGTCTTTTACCTGAGGATTTTGCAGGCTGTATGTGACTATACTGATATTTAGTGTCAGTTTTAAACGGTATTCTGCTGCAAAGGTATCCTTGGGCTGCTTGCCTTTTGAGCATGGCCCTAAGATGAATGCTAAATTCGTGGGTGGAGACCGTTTAAGAAGTAAAGACCAGTATTCCTCAGATTGTGTGTAACCAACAGAGACAGTAACTGGGGATGCAGAAACCAGGAAAATGAGGACAGGGGCCTTGGGGATTCCTGCCGCTGCTTTGGCTGCGTTTGTGAGTTACAATACACACTAAGTTCCAAAATCACCGCAGGAAGGAGCTGTGCAGAATAGGAATTGAGCAGGGCCAGATTGCTACCAGGGATTAAGTCAAAGGATTTACAGTGTAGTTGGGTAGCAGAGGTGTGTGTTTTAGGGCCATTCGTTAACCTTTGAACTAGATTTGCACTGCTGTCTTTTCTGTAGGCAAGAATAAAACGTTGGCATTTTCCTTTCTTGCAAGACCAACTGTATTTTTATTGTTTCTGCAGGACCGAGACAATACTCCAAGCTCCTGTGCTGGGCTCTTTATTGCTTCTCACATTGGCTTTGACTGGCCCGGGGTCTGGGTGCATATAGACATCGCTGCGCCTGTTCACGCAGTGAGTATGTTCATGCGGCTTCTGGCACTGTCCTGGGCGAGGAGGCTGCGTAAAGCAAGCTGCTCGTGCCTGCAGATACTCCGATTTCTGTGCCATCGAATTCAAAGCAAGAGAATTAGGTGGAGAAGAGTTCTTTTGAAAAGTGGTGGCTCTTCGTCTATGTTGGGAATTTCTTTGTTTACGTCCCTTCATCTGTTCATATTTTTCATTTTGCTTTTAAAATATTCTGTCACTTTAATCAGCAACATCTTTATCATTGTAAACTTTGACAATTTGCCTGTTTTCAGGTCATGGCAATAATCCTGGCCTTCCATTTTCACCGGTATTGTTCTAAGATGATTGACCAGAGTGGATTTTTCTGCCTGCTGACCTGCAGCAGAGAAAACGTTTGTCTCCTCTTGGGGGTTTCCCCTCCTCCCTTTTTGGAACTTGTGTATATTCTTCTTTCCTAAAAACCAAGCCAATTTACTCCCCCCGCCTCCTGGTTTTTTTAACCCAACTTACTCAGCTCATACTCCACATCCATGCTCGTGCTGGATGGAACATTCCCTGCCCTGAGCAATGCCAGGGTAAATCCACCCTCGAGTCAGCGTGAGCTCTGTTCTCATGTGGGTCGACCGATGCGTTGGTTTAATCTAACGGGGACCGATTCCCATGGCGGTGAGGATACAGAAGCACGAGCTGAGCAGACCTGCCAGGGACCCCAAGTATTCGCTGTGGCCGTGCGCCGTCACTGCTCTTGTTGAGCGAGTAAGGAAATTAAACTAGATTCAGATTCTACAATCTGAAATGTGAATTGTTCTTTTTTTCCCCCCCTAGGGTGAACGAGCTACTGGCTATGGTGTGGCTTTGTTGCTGTCCCTGTTTGGAGGGGCATCTGAAGACCCTTTGCTAAACATGGTGTCCCCTCTAGGCTGCAATGGAGACTCTCCCACCGAAGACATGGAGAGGGACTCCAAAAGGCGGCGCCTGGTTTAACGCCCCCAGCCCTACGTGACGGGGTGCATGGGTTACCTCACTTTGCACTGATTCGTTCTCAAGCAATGAAAATGTCACACATTAGAAATTGACATTCTTTTTTACTATCATGATAAGATTTATTACTTGTTTCTGATAAAAACAGCCTGATTTCTTTGTTTTTTTTAAATTATTGGTGCAGACAGTATCAGCGGTGCAGAGTCCAGGCTCAACAAACTGTATCAGGAAGAGGGCGCATCCTCCTCTGAGCTCCTCACAAACCTAACTAAGTGCATTAATGCATGAGAAGCTCTCTCTAGTCTGAAGAAGCAACTGCAGCTATTGCTTACAAAGCCTTCTGAATTACTTATATGTGAGGTTTTATCAGACGTTTCTGCGGGCCCCACTACATCTCAGAACACAGGACAAGGAAAAAAAAAACAACAACTCTGTAGACTTGGCTTATTCAGTGACAATTTAGCTTAGCAGCGAAGGAGCTGTAATGAGAAAAGGCCTATAGTTTTAATAAGGTGCTGTTTCCGCATGTTTAATGTTTTTCTGACCAGTAAAATCAGCGAGAGTCATCCAGAACATAACTGTATGCAAATCTTTCACATACAAATTGCAGAATGTATTCATGTTAAATGAGGAAAAAAATAGAGGGACTGTGATTGAGTAAAATCGGTTTACAAAGCTGAGTGGCTTCTTGCCACTTAATAAATTTATTATTATTAAAGTAGCTTACATATCCCCTGTGGTGTTTCATGGCGTTATTTCCATTTCTGAGAACACTGAGTGCTCCAAAAGTTTGTGTGCGACGTCGTTGCTCTGTTCAGATTCCTCTTCCCAGCACTCGCACATCTGAAAACAGACCTCAGAGAGTAACAGCTCGTGCCGAGCGGTGCGGGGGGTTCTGAGCAGCTTGCGCTGATTCACTTCATTTGGCTGGTTGGACAGCAGTCGGGGACGCGTAGCGTTCGTTTCTGCATAGGTTGGTCCCAAGGAGCTGGGACAAGCTCTGGCTGGGCTGGGGCACCGGCGGGGAGCGACTTGCCTGTCTGTGTCACATCAGCAGCGCTGGGGTCGGAGTCAGCAGGGTTTCACCGGTGCTGGTCCCTGCCCGCTGCTTCGAGCGTCAGCCTTTGGAAGCGTTCCTTGGCTCAGCCGGAGCGCTGATGGCGAAGAATCCCACCCGGCACACACTCTTGGCTGCTTCACAGATAAAGTCAAGCTGAGCTGTGATGAATTGCACCTTTCCCTGTGCCGGAGGTGATCTCCAGAGAGCTGTGCTGGGTTTTAGGTGGCGTTCCAACAGTGAGGTACACATCTGGTTTAGGCATGAGTCGCTTTGATTAAAGACTTCACGGAAAGCTTAATGCAGAAGGGAGAAGAAACAACATTTTTCATTGTGGTTTTGTGGCTACATTTGATTCTTGGGCAGAATGTTACTACTTTTTTTTTTTTTTAATTAAAAAGCAGAACTTCGTTACTTCCTATATTTGCTTCTCCCTTGCTGTTTCGGTTCCCTGGTCCACTTGATCGTAGTTTTAGGAGAGTTACATGTACATAAATGAGTTCTGCCTCTGGCCATTCAGGACAGTCAGTACAGAGCGCTGTCTGGTGCCAGAAACTGTTGTGGGAAACGTGTTGATGAAGAGTTATTTTCGTTACTGACTCACTCTGACCACGGAAGCTAATGGCAAAATGTTCTCATTTCACTGCTCTGAAATCAGGTCTTCAATCCCCATCCTGTAGAAACACTCTTCAAATTAATTCTAATTTTGAAATTTAGTGTTTTGCCAAAATGAGGCAGAATTTTACATAAAAAGTAGCCTGTGTTTTTGTGGCATAAGGCTAAATTCTAATGTTATTCACTGAGTGCAGCAAACCAAATAAAGGAGAAATTAGATTTTGGTGACGTTATCATGTGCTTCAATTTTACTGTGTCTCAAAGCATATCATTCTGCTGGATTTCATCTTTACAGAAGCCATCCTTAACAAGAAATATCTAATATTAAAGAAATAGAATATGAAATACCTGAAAAGCAAATGGGATAAATAGTTAGGAAATAAAAACTGAAAACTGGCCTAAATTTGCTTAAGCAGAGTAAAACAAATCAATCCAGCAGCTAATAGTAAAAAGGTCTGATGTGTCCTCTGTTTCAAAATACAAAAAAAATAATAAAAATCAAGGCTTTTTTTTTTTCCAATTCCATAAAAAAATATCTCTATTCCTGATGTACGTTATTATTTCCTTCTGTTTGGATAAGAGGTCTGTTCTCTGGAGCAGAAGCTTAGGACCTCCACAAGACAGTGCTTTGTGAGCTGCATTCACCGAATAACCGATTGTCTTCTGTGTTCCACAGAGCTCATGCTGGGATCCGTCCCGTTAAGCTCACGGTGTTTCTTCACCCCCTAATGAGTAGAATTTTAGTTCTGCCAAGACCCGTTTCCACCGCCTGGGTTTACCTGCCCTTCAGGCACTGGCAGTTTCAGCTTCTGCTGCCGCAGCTGCCCTGAGGCACCTTGGTGTGAGACCCGGCGCTGATCTGGGGAAGAGCAGACCCCAAACTGCCTTCGAAGTAGCAGATACTCGGTGTCAGAAGTTAATATGAGGGATAATTACCAAAGAGAAATAAGGCAGTGTCAAGCAGCACAGAATCCAGTCTGTGCAGCTGAAGAGAGCAGATGGCAGGAGGTCTCCAATGTTCTCACTGCCTCTGCGGCCGCCCTGGCCGAGCGCCCCACAATTACTGAGGGCTTGGCTTCGTAGTCCCTTCTGGGTGACAAACCAGCAGGTATCTGCGGGAAACGGTTCCAGACACCAGCGGCTGACCTCAGGGTATTTAGGTGGCTGTAGCCACCTGGTATATTCTGGCACCATTTAAGCAACTTCAAATAGAAACACTCCAAGGCTTGGCTGTGGGCACCTGCGGAGTTCTGTGAAATCTGCTGGGTCCTGGTCCTCCATGCTGCCGGGTCCCCTGACCAACCGCTCAAAGATAACTCTGAAAGAGGGGAGACTGAGATGAGATGCGAGGCAGAAATCCTTTGCTGTGAGGGGGGTGAGCCCCTGGCCCAGGTCGCCCAGAGAAGCTGTGGCTGCCCCATCCCTGGAGGGTTTCAAGGCCAGGTTGGACGGGGCTTGGAGCAACCTGGGCTGGTGGGAGGTGTCCCTGCCCAGGGCAGGTGTCTCTCTGGGTTATTTTGTAGGAATTAGAGCTTAAATTACTACAGCTGTGGCCCCAGCACTTTTAAAAGGAGGTTGACAATTAAGCACAAGCTAATGCACTGCCCCAGGAGAGCTCCTCCTCCTCCTCCCCTTCCTGGATCTTGCTGTTCCCTGAGGATGCCTGGTGGGAACTGGCACAGGCAGCAGGTGAGTTCACGATGGCCACCCTCTTTTGGGGCTGGTGGTCCACAGCAGGCCAGGCTGCTCTTTGTCTTGGTGACAACCACGTCCTCTGGCAGTGGTTTGCTGTGGGCTGTATGGCGGACTCGGGACGGGAGGACAAGGGCGATCCGCTGGCTTCCTCGTTAGAGTGAAGAGGAGTCGGTGGTTTATGGATTGTCCGAGGCCAACACACTCACTCAGGGGAAAAACCTGTCTGTGATGTTTTCAACTTGTAAACCTGACCGCAGGAAAGGCCTTTTCTGACTTTGCTGCATTTTGCCTGGAGCAAATTAAGCCAACGGCATGTTTTACCACATTTTGGGCCTGCCGAGTGCCGTCTGAGCTGGGGACTGGCGACAGACACGTCACCAGAGTTTTATCGAGGGCTCATTCCCTCGAGGAAAGATGGGCTTGGGCGAAGCAGTGCTTAGGGATTAACTGCTGTGGGGCAGTGCTGACCCTGTCTGTGTGGTGTGGCGGGGGGTGTGCTCCCCCCGATGCTCCGTGGCATCTCCCGTGCTGACGGGGTGCGGGGGAGCTGCGGCGCAGGCAGCGAGCGCGGTGCGCGCACAGACACTGGGGCTGTGCGCTGTGTCCGTCCCACGCGGGGTGTGCCGGGCTCACGGGTGCTCCGAGGGTGAAGGGCACGGCGGTTTCTTGGGTCATCGTGTGCAGCTGCAGTAACAGGGATCAAATCCTCGGCTGGGTGATTCGGGAAGAGCCTGTCGGGGTGCTCTGGGCGCAGCCTCTGCAGCAGCGGGGATGCCTGTGGCCTGAGGAGGGGAATCGGCCTCGTCCCTGACCAGAAACAGGGAGAGAAAAGCTGTTCTGGGGGTGCCGCGGTTTGGCTGCCCACGAGGAAAAACTGTTTGCTGGTGCCTGCAGGGAGCACGGGCTGGTGGGTGTTCGCAAATGCCCCCTCCTGCATCTGGGACAGCATCTACTAAAGCCAACAAAATCCGTGATGTTGGAAGGCAGAAAGAGACTAAAATGGGATTTGCCACGTCCACATTTCTCGTTCTCCCTTACCCCTTTTCCGCCACTTTCCTCCCAGCCGCTTTACACGTGGGACTGGGCAGCCTTCAGTTAGCATTAAGGTTAAAGTCTTTTCGCTGTTGAGTTTTGAACTCGTAGTTGTGTGTCGTGCTTCGGTCAGAGGAACCCTGTACCTGTGACCACCCCCGTAAGGAGCCCCGAGGTGTCCGGGGCAGGTTGGTCACTCTGGACACCCACCGAAGAAGTGACGCGAGGAGCAAAGGCGGCCACGCGGTACGGAGCAGTACGAGCTTGCATTCTGTACCTCACAGACGTTTTCCTCTCCTGCCCTTTCGGCTGAGGATACTTCTGCAAAGAAAGAAAATCTTGGTTAATTTGCCACAGCTGTTTCAGAAGTTGTTGTGAAAAGGGATTGCACAACAGTCGCTCACCTTCTTGGGGGCTCTCCAGCCTTCCATGATGAAAATGTTAGCACATAAATCCCAGCAACACGGATCCAGCTGGAGAAGCTGAGGGTTGTGTCCGTTCAGCCCCACCTTGGTTCCCTTTGGGTGTTCTGGACTTCTCCCGCGGCCCATGCGGCCGCTCTCTGCGGGAGCCGCATGATCCTGCCCGCTTCCCGAGTGGGACAAGATGTCGGGCAAAGCAGATTTTTGAAACACGGCCTTTGGGGCATGAAGACAAGCGCCTGTGTTCCAGGACTGTTCTAGCTGAGCCCTGGCACCTGTTTATCTTCTTGTACCGACGCACAAAGCTGCGGCTCGCCGCGTTTGCTGCAGCAGTGGCCGGGGACCTGCTAAAAAGGCATCTGTACAAGAGAAGGGTCCTTTTGTGCTTGTGCTGGGCTGAGTCAGAAGCTGCACAAAGCCACACCAGACAATCAAATTGATTTTTCTCCATTTGCACGTGTAAGGGACGGAATTAATACACCTCATTCCTTGCTCCCCGTTGTGGCTCGTGTCCTGGAAATTCTGTTGCCTTGATGCGTGATGACTTCTAGGCTCCAAATGGGCAAGAAACAGTTTTGAAAAACTGCACTGCGGGGTTGTGGTTTTGGTTGGTTTTTTTCCCCTTTCATGTTTTCTTTCAAACACTTCTCTTATACGAGACCCACAGAGAGTTCCAGGCAGCGTCCACCCATATGAAACCAGACGTTTTTTCCCATAATCTTTTTATAGATTTGATAATATTTAACTCAGCATGTATTAAAAATGTATGGAGTACATAAAATTCATTATAAATGTCACCAAATGGGCCAATGGCGTTTTAATATCACCGCCACAAGACTGTATTTTAACCTATTTCCTCTCTGGATCCATTCCAGTGGCAATTCCAGGAGGGGAATATATTTAGTCTATATTTACTTAGTCTGTTTAACTTTCAGTTAGTGTCTTTGGCTCATCCCGTGGCCGTGCTATTTTGGGATGATTTATACAATATTTACATTAAATTCTGCTAATATTTCCTTGCCTCTTGAAGTCGGATTACACTATTTACATCTCAAAGGCCCGGGCTGGAGGCATAAGCAGCTGTTCCAGCCACCAGAGAGAATTTAGCGCCGGGGAGGCTGCCAGAAGTGAGCCCGTGTGCCCGAGATACTCATGGGGGGATTATTTAGAACCGGCCGGTCCCTCATGAGGGGAGGGGAAGGTTTGCCATGGCAGCGAGGAGCGCGGCTGGTGTTGTGGGGTCAGACAACAGCATCCAGACCTTGCTTTTTTTTTTTTCCGCAAAGAATTTCTGGTGCACTTTCCATAAATTGCAAGCATGCTGGGCTACTGTGCTGTGGGCCCTTTGTGGGTAGGACGGGGCTCCGGTTGTACCAGCCGAACATTGCTGCTGTTCTGACCCCTGAAATAAGGGTGGATGCGGCTGTACCTCCACCGGAGCGTTGGCTGGGGGCAGCCTGGGCACTGGCCGCACTCCTTACTGTCTGACAAACCAAAAGAGATGCATTTGACAACGTACTGAAGCTGAGCCACGTGGTTTCTGTTAAACCTGCCGCTAATGAGCGGAACACAGATTTGTTGGAGTGTTTTAAAGAATTTTGTTTTAAAGAAAAAAAAAAAAAGGACTACTTAAAAGTAACAGATTTGACCTCTTTGTTAAGGCTGAATCAAAAAGCAAGCAGGCAAACAGAGCAGCTGCAGATGAGAGGAAACTCCCACCGTGTCGCCCGCTTTAGGGCGAAGCAGTCAGCTGACGGGAACAAAGCGTTATTGCTTATTCAGGCTTCTTTGTGATGCACCAGGAGAAGTGGGGAATACGGCCTTGGGTGTGTGATTTGGCCTTTTACGAAACTTGAGAGACAGATTTTAAATTCAAATCAAAGCCTGGGTGCTGAGCCATATTCCTTAAAACAAAAAAAATCAATTTTGGATTTATAACAAAAAATTAAGACAAAGTACATTCAGTGACCTTTAATTGAACTGCAAACATGCATCAGAGTTAAGACCAAAAAAAATAAAATTCCTCTCCATATGTACAAAAACTTACCTTCAGGACTGAGCTGTGAGAAGCCCGGCAAGCACCGGAGGAGACCAACGCGCACGGAGCCAGGCGCCTTCTCAGTCCCAACGGTGTCTGGCAGCACGAACGGTTCTGCTGCATTCACGGCACAGCACGGTTCAGCGGTCCAGGGAAAAAAAATCCAGACTGGGAAAATATTTGACTACCACTGTTATCTAGAGAGGGGAAAATAAAACAAAACAAAATTATCTGGAATTTTGGGCTATAATTATTCTCAAAGGAATCTGCAGATCTTTTAAGTATAGGGGATGGTTCCAAAGACATTCTTAATGGTTTGAAACTCTGGAGAAGAAGTCTTGCTCTGAAAGCCAGTGAAACTTTAGGGTGGATAAATATTTTCTCTTTTTACTCAATTTACTTCTCATTTTCAAGTCAATGAATTGTCCACAGTTCCTGAACAAAATGTTTTAAGTCTCATGTCCTTGCTAATCCGCTCTAGCATTGGTCCTAAAGAACGTTCATTGCACTTTAAAAATGTCTTGTTTGCAAAGTTACTCACTTCAATACCAAGAAAAACTTCAGCAGTAGTAAGAAAAACGTACCTGTGTATAAATAATAGCTGTCATCCCGAAGGATTTTGTTGGCCTTGGAACTGATAAAACGACCCAGAAAAAAAAGTAAAAATGGGCAGAACCAAAGCGAGAATTGGAGCAGAAATCCTGTGATTCCGAATGACCACGGAATAGCGACGTCTGTCTGACTTGGAGGCGCAGATACCATTGTACAAAGCAAAGCACAAGGCAAACTGGCAAAACTCTGACTCCTCCAGTTCCTTGTCATGAAATATCCTGAACCACAGGAGGAGGGGGGGGAGTTCAATTGAATCATTGTTATTTTCTAGGAAAAGGGGCGTGAGATTGCTAAACAGCATTTTTAACCCAAAGGATTAAATAAACCAGACCAGGGGATGGCATAATGGAACCTCTAAAGAACTGCAGGTGTGAGGGGAAACAGCACGTTGACCAAGTCTTTCCTGAAAGCTCTTGTGGACTCAGACACCGATAATCACAGTCCAGGATACTGGATTTATACCGTCCTGATTTATAGGAACTAAAAGGATTAAATCATCCGAATTGCACCTGCTCGGTAACCCCCTGAGTTACAAGGGAGTGTTTACCCTTACTCACCCAACAGGGCACTAAACAGTTGCCAGATGACTGGGTCAACAGTTTGGTTTCCTTTAACAGGCCCCAGCAACGCTGTGCGGTGTGAGAGCGCGGGGCCGGCAGACGGGCTGTCTTTGGGGCTGCCTTCAGCTTCCACCTCTTCTGCTGCTTCATCTTCACTCGCTTCTTCAGCTTTGTGGCTCAGATGTGTTCTTTTGAACGTCTCTGAAGCCATCAGGAAAAAATGAGCAGGCGGTGGTAACTTTGGGCAGAGCTCAGGGGCGGCTCTTGCCAAGCAGCAGATCTCTCCCCCCGCGTGCCCCGGGTCTTCCTCGCGCTCGGCCTCGGGGAGGCAGCAACCACCGGTTCACATCACTACAACAATTCGAAAAACGGGGGAGTTCAGAGTTGTGTAGATGATTTAGAAAGACAATTCTCCTCTAAATCCAAAGGAACTGTGCCTGTAAATAGCGTGCGTGCCGTTGGACACCTCAGTGCATAGGTTTAACTTGTGTTTAAACAAGACATGTATTTTAGTACGAGTTAACTACAGCATAATGGAACATACGGCTAATGGTTTTATTCTCTTTATTAGTATTTTAAATGTAATTTTAATATAGTTTAAGGCAGTTATTGAGCTCTAAATAGGAACATCTGGGAAGAAAATTATTTTCCATGTACATCGAAGTGTGTCGGGCAACAGTAGTGTTTGGGAGGGACAGAGTGGAAACTTGTACACATCTTGCTAAAACACAGGCGCTCTCCCTGAACGAGGGCAGCTCTTGGTGCAGACACCGGCGAGCGGTGGGTGCCGTCCCTGCTGCAGGCAGAGACGCATCCCCGCGGAGCGCGTTGTTTCCACTTCCACCATCATCTTTCCTGCTACTAACGGCTCGTCGGACTTTGACTTCCCCAGCTAGGCTCGGCCAGGGCTGCCACTTTGCTTTCTGCAGACCCCGGGGACATAAGAGGGACAGAGGCAGAAGGTGACACTGCTGTTTGGCCTGCATCTTGGAGACGCTGCTCTTCCTCTGGCGGGATGAGAGGGCCAGCGGTTCGCTTCGAGCTCTCACATTTCTTCACTCTTATTTTCACCAGTTTCATCCTGCTGGTTGAAAACAGAACTAAGGCAACAACTGCTCTAAATCAGGTGTGCACTTTATCTGAATTCAGCGTCTTACAAACGCTGTCCTCATAACAATTCCGCAGCACAGAGTCTGCAACTTCATTGCTGTAGAAATAACCAAAAAGCTCAGATTTGACTTAGAAATTACTTAAGAAATAAGAAATGTTCATTTTTTAGTCTAATTTTTTTTTCAACTAGTCAAATACTTTTATTTTGTTCTCTTATGTTTTACAACGTTTTTTATTTCCTGTCAAGCCAGCCCTAACAAATAAATCCAGATTGCAAATCTGGAAGTATTTTCCCCAAAGACATAGGGTTAAGACCAAAGCCAAGGAGACACTGTTGGTGGGTCTGGTGTTCAGAACACCAGCCATTTGTGTGGTATGGCCACTTACGTTCACACACATGACTCTCTTCCCCATCTGACTGTCACGTTCTTTATCATAAGACCGGGTATACCACCGACATGCTTCTTTCTGAATCGTACTTCACAAGCAATTTCATAACATTGAGCCACTCTTCATATCTGTCTGACATACTGCTGGTGAGAGCAAAATAGCATTCCCTTGGTCCTCAGCAGACTTAACAGTGGACAAACTCCCAAACCTAATCCAAAGCCCATTGTACGAATATCGTCAGGGATGGGTCTTAAATGCGTATGTTATTGGGTATGCCTTTGACCAGTAAGGTATAAAGGCTGTGAGAGTAACAGAGGCTTTCGTATCTTTGGCCAGCAGGAATTTAGCTCATGTCTTTTAAAATTGACCCCCCTCCTATGAACACATGTAAGCTTGCAAGCCAGGAAATAATAAAGAGGCAATTATTCATCTGAGTATTTATACTTCTTCTGATATTACTGTTATTATTTTTGTGGAGCACAGTTTGCTTTGGACCTGGCCAGTATTTGGAAGCCCTCCATCCCGAGCTCTAACATCCAAAACAGGAAGCGGATCTGACAGGCACATGCAATGCTATAGGCAAACACAAAACAACATCGTAAAGGTTTGGCTCTGGACCAGCTTTGTGTGTGATGTTGAAACATTTGGTATTTAGCTTAAGGCTTCTGCAAGGAAACATCTGTGAGATTCTGCAGCAGATAACGTAAAGCGTTTGATCAATCTTGATTCACCCAGAAAGGCATGGAGAAGGCTTCACTTGGTTTAACTGGGGGGAAAGAAAGGAAAATCCATCGTCTCCACCTGTAACAGCTCCCTGGCTCTCTCCTGCGGTGCGCCACGTTGGAGCAGGACCATGGTAGCTGAGACCAGCCAGGGCTAAATCACAACTGATCTCCACATTGCCTCCTGCCCTTGTCCTCACTCAAGCTTTACTCTTGTCCTCAAGTACTTGCCACTGGAGGGAGGCAGAAAGCAGAAGTCAAAAGTCGGCTGGAAAGACAGAAAAGCCAGAAAGATATGTCACGGTTTAGCTTTAGCTGTCGGATTGTGCTTCGGGTGTCTGCAAAATCAGGTAGGCAGAGCCATTCAGCCAGGGTGGAATGGACGGGCCAGGGAGAGCCCCTCCGTGGGTGAGCTGTTAGCAGAGGGGTTGTGTTCATCACGTACAACGCCTCAAACCAGTTTCTGTCCTTGTAATGTAGGAACACAGAGGTTTCACTAAAGGAAATAGATCTGTTGGTGAGACATGCAGAACTGCCCACAAACGTGCACCTTCCTTCACAACGCTCTGATGCCCGTGACAAGTGATGGGAGATGCTGTGTGAGTTGACTTCAGCCCTGGGAAAAGCCAACAGGAGCCTTTGCAATGGAAGATGGACATTTACAGCTGCATGCGGTTCAGTGCTTAGCAACTGGTGATTTGGGGGTATAATAGGAGGAGCTCTACTGGCGTCTGTTCCAAGATGCTCTCTGGTCCCTTCCTGTCATTAGCTAGCACTAGCAGAACTCTGCCAACTGCTAACTGAGCTCCAGAATATCCCTTCCCCCTTTATTCTTCCTTGTTTTGAATATTTCATTGCAGTGGCTGCCACCTTCTGCCACTCTTTGGGCACTACGGAGTGGTGGTTGAGTGCTGGTGTCTGGGCTGCGCGTGGGCAGGGCGAGGACTCGGGATCCAGCTGTGCTGGAGGAGGAACTCGGTCCCTCATTTTGCCTTGTAGAGAGAAAGAAAGGCTGCTGATGGGAGAATCGTTTACAACAGTGATCGCTATTTTATGCACTTGGGCTACAGGTTTCCAGAATGCACCCTGTGTCCTTTGCTTCCAGTAGCATGTGGTGTGCAAAGAGACTTTTTAATTGTGGCCATAAAGCTGTCAGGAGCATCATACTGTCATCTCCATTGTGTTAGCCCCAAAATAATTGTGTGGTTCTCCAAGATCAGTGCAAAATGGTCTCAGGCGTAAAGAAATCCTAAAGCACACTAAGCAAGCAGAACCGAGAAAGGTGAGGACGGTCACAACTCACAGCGTCCGCAATGCTGTCCTGTGCTTTCCTCTGCCAGGAAACAAGACTCTCTTTACCCCTCGTGGGGCTGTTTTTAGGAGCAGGAACTCAGTGAGAACTGCATGACCCGTCGCCCATTCCCAGCCTAGAACACGTGTGATAACGTGATGTGGGCAGATCCTCCTCACAGTTCTGCAGTAACGACAGCAACTAACGGATTTGGGCCAGTAACTGGGTAATTTCCAGGAATAACGTTTCTGGAGTTGTGTAATAAGGATCCTGGGGGGAGAGGGCCTAAAGCAAAGTGAACTAAGCAGTAAGATAGCAGAAAAAATATTATTTGTTTCATATATCTCCCCTCTCCCCAGTTTGCTGCCACAGAGATCTAAACAGAATTTTTGTTTTGAAGAATCTGTCATACCCTCTTTATCACATGCAAATAATGGATTATTTAACCCACTGACTGAACCAGAAGTCATTAAAATAATGTCTAGCCAACTGGTAAATATGTTGCAGCTCTCTCTAAAAGAGAAAAACAAACAAAATAGAAGAATGAAAGTTAGTGCAACTGTGTTTTCAACAAACCAGCCAGGGCCATTCCTGCTAATACTGCAAGGACCTCCTCCTCTCTGTAAATACCGCAGCCTGATGTGCAGCAGAGCTTGGTGCTGCTTGGCCCTCCTGTGACACTGTTCCAGCAATCTTTCCGTTATTAAAATAAGGCTCCTACCTTGAGGCAGGGTAAAACAGTCATCGCACGCCCAGAGCCTTCCGCGCCAGCCTGCAGCATCAACAGCAGATTTGTGCGGCATAATGGTGTAAATGAAGCTGAAGCTGAAGAAACCCCCCCCCCCCCCCCCAACAAAACTCGATAGAGATGTAACAGTTTACTCCATCTGAAAATCTGCATTAAAGCACACTATTAATTTGATTTTGCTGCTCACTTGGTACCAAGCCACAGACACCAAGAGAGCACAGTGTAGAGTATTTCGTACACCACTACGCTGCCAGCGAAGCTGGGAATTAAAAACACGGCAGCAGAGAAATAATTCCAGTATTTAACTGGCATTCCCTTAAGCAGAGAGACAAGGATTTCCAAAAGAAGATTGTGGTTTGTCCCCTTCTGTAATAAGAAGAAAACAAATCTGCTGGGCACGATGCTATCACCATACCGTCTTGACACCTTTTTTATAATTATCTCTGCCTATGGCTGCAAACGCCTCTCCTGGTAGGTGACTTATCTTGCCTTAAACATTGTCACTTAGCAACGGGGCCCAAAAACGCAGGAAATCGCAGTTCCATAGAGCAGTTGCCGCTCTTGAATACATGTACCACACTCTACTGTGCGTGGCAGGCCTCCGCTTGCCTGCCCAAAATCCACGTACTCGGAACAGCAGCCAGAGCGAGCTGAGCCGCTGGTAGAAACAGAGGTCTCTTCTTGGCAGCAGAAACTTCTGCTTCAGGAGCCAGGTACAGTCCTTGCGATGCTCTGTGTTGCTCCTGGAATGGCTGGACGGTCTTTGCTGTGAGCATCAAGGCATTGCCCCTCTCTGCCCCACGTCTTGCTAGGAAGGCTGCGATTGCCGAGGAGTCCGTTCTCGTTCCAACACCGAAGCAAACACGCGGCCGAGCTGTTAGCAGAAGCACGGACAAGCCAGGCAGCTCTCTGCACAAACCAACTGCTCGTGTTAGCACAACTGTTATTTAATAACAATATCATTGGAGTATTTTGATAACAGGTTCCAGCCTTAGTTTAGCAAGACTAAATGCTTAACTGTATTGCTAAAGAGAAGGTAAGAGAACCACACTAGGATGAACTTGTTTGTTTCCTTACCATTCTCATTCGATATTGCTTCTTGGAGAGATTCTTGTTTATCCTTCATGTGTCTCTCAATCACATATTGCCTTAGCAACAGCCAGCCTGTGAATGCATAGAGGATCTGCAATTAAACCACATTTGCCCCTTATTTTTTCCATAGAACTTGTAGAGGTACACAAGCAACACCTTTTCTTGTTTGATAGTGGATAGAGATGTAAATCCTTACAAACTATCTGAACAAGTCAAAAAAAGTAGCATACCTTAGAGGAGATGTCTGCCCCAGTGACTATATCTTACATTTGTGTAAATTAAGCAGTTCAGGTTGCAAAGACTTTGGAGGCAAGAGCTGCTTTGTGTCGGTATTGTACAGAACATTGTGAGGTCTGGGAATTATGAGAAAATGGGGAGCGAAGTCTAATTGCTGTACTTCAGTAACAACAAATAACTGTTTTCCCTGACAGTTAATCAAGTTAGCACAGGAAGAAGAAAGTTTAACTTGGCTGTAGAGCACAATCCCCTCTGAACCCCACCTCCCATGTTGAAGTGTCCCCAACAAATGGAATGTTTCCAACACCGCAGCGTTCTGCCGTGCGGACTCCGGGACTCGCCATTCATCACACCGGGCTCTCTTCAAAGCCCAATTCTTGTATACGATAAACTGATAGGCCTGGAACAAGTTCCTGGGCTTTAATGACAAGAACTGGACTTTGCAGGTGGCCTGCCCTCGGGGGCTGAAAACACACACGCCAAACTGCGCATGTATTTCACGAATGCCTTTGCCAAGTAATTTTGGTTTGTCCCTCGTATCGTTCCTACATCGCAGGTTGAGGGAGAGTACAATACAGTGCAAGAATAAAAATACAGTTTTATTGTTCTCTCACAGGCCGGCTCACCTAACTAGGGAATGAGAGAATGTGGAATTCCTACCTTCGTGCCAAGAGGCATGCTTGGCAGTCAGTGTGGTTTTAAACCGAAGCTGATGAGAACTGATTGTGGGATTGTAGGGAAGAATTTCTCTGGGGAGATATTTAGCCCTGCAAAGAAGCTTAGGGCAGGCAGGATGTTCCCGTGAGCAGGAAGGAATGGGGAACTACGCAAGGCACGATGCCTCTGGTCATGAGCCATCCAAATGATGCAGGACCAAACCAGCAGAACAAAAGAAGTCCAACAGCTGTAATGTGCAATGCTCCAAATTTTCAAGGCAACAGAAACACGCAATGGAAGAAATGCTGCCATTTAAATTTCAAGAGGCCTTCCAAGCAGATATATCTGAAGAGCTATGTGCTACGTTATCCCTTTTGATTCCCTTGTGCAAAGCAAAGTTAAGGATTAACCAGCTCCAAAGTAAAAACCTCTGCATCAAACAAATGGGCATCCAACAGCCTGGCTTGGTGTGGCTGTGAGGAATGGGGTAGGACAGATCATCCTTTAGGGAATCAGGGGCCAGAGTCCTTTTAAATGTGTTTCTTGGCCCTTCTGGCCGTGCTCTCCGTCACATACAGAGTTTTGCACGCAGTCCTCATGCCTTTTGTTTTCTGTTCCAAATGCCTTTATTGTCCCATTTCAGTAGGAAGCAGATGTGACACTGGAAGGTACATTAAAATTACCTGCAAACGTTATACAAATTATATCAAGTTAGTGTGTTACAAAGTCAGGTTAGACAGACTCAACTGGCCCAATGAGCATGTTTTATTTGTATGTTCTTCATTAACATGAAGTTCTCGCAAATGACAGCCAAGCGGGGTTTTATTTTTAGAGCTCGTCTGGCACTGGAACTTCCTCTTTCAATCATATATTGCCTGGCGATAGTCAAACAGTGAATGGATATTACACCTGGGGTGAAGCCAGATGCGTTTCCCTTCCCTCTTGGCCCCCTCTCCCCCCAAAACCCCAACCTTAAGAAAGAATCATTTGCTTGCTTGTGTTGGTAATACTGGGGGAAGTAAGTCCCTCTTACAGCGTGTATATGGCTGGCCAGTATTGATCTGTGAACAGCAGGCGAGCTGCCTTCGTGATTCTGTGTTCCCCAAGGCTTGAATTTACAGCACAACCACCCCCGTTTTTAAGATGGGATTAGGTGGCGACTGTGCTTTGGTCTGCGTCACGCTTAGTCGTGTAATTATCACTCTTAGAGCATGGTACCCGATGGAGGAGGACTGTGTCCCTTGCCGGTGTTGGCAGGCGCTGTGCAGGAAATGCCCTGTACGCGCGGTGACGAGGTACTGTCCTGAGAGCGTCCCCTCGCAAAATGAGCCGCCTAAAAATGAAACACAAGAGTATTGTAGGTGCAGCCGCGTCTTCCCACAGAGGTTTCTGGTGCACTGGTACGGGAAGCTGGAACTGCTTTCTAATGGCTCGCTGCTCCTGCGCGTTGGCACGGCTACCCAGGTGTTGGTTTTCTGAATATTGGGTGGGTTTGTCAAGCAACTCAGATGGGTGGTGGGAAAAGGCAGGAAAGGAAAAACGATAGCTCTCAATTTCTCGAACACTTTTGTGCTGATAAGAGATAATGCTAGTCCAACTTATTCTCTTCATTCTTGGTCAGCCGTAGCACATTATCCTACTCCAGACTTCTCTGTCAGTCACATTGGGACTTCTTGCCTGCACTCCTGCCTTAGAAATCACCCCAGGATATCACATTCCTATAACACAGGTACACACCATCCAGTACCAATGTTACTCTCTGAGAGCAGCAGTACAGATTCACCAACACTCCTAAATTTTTTTTTCTAATTTTTTAGCAGTCCCATAGAAAGCAGGAGGCAAACATCAGGGTGAAGAGTAACGTGAAACCCAAGCTATGGCTGAACAAGGCTTAAAATGTTTTGATGCACTTTCTCACAAGGGCAATGGTGATCCAGTCTGGACGTGGTGACACACAGAACAAGACACAAGATCTCCAGAAAGGCCAAGGCACACCTGAGTCCCTAAATGCCGTGTCGAACACTCGCAGCTGTGGTGGAAGGGCCCCTTCTGGGAGATCACTTAGGCTATACGATGAACTAGACAAAGCAAAACTACTCTTTAGAACTATTTCTTTAGTTCGTGTGTTAGCTGCAAACAAACTTTATCACAATTACATTTTTGCTATTTGTTGGATTTAATTCAGGTTTGGTTGCTATTTGTTGGTTTGGTTGCTATTTGGTTGCTATTTGTTGGTTTTAATTCAGGTAGTGGAATTCTACATGTTCCTCTTTGTTCTTCTCTTCTTCCTGATCTTCAGAATGAGATGGTATTTTGGGGTCTTAGGGCTTTGTCAGTTTTTTTTTTTTGCAAATTCTTGTAACTGTGATGCTACTAAGAAATGTTCCAAAATCAGGAATCAGTAGGCAGAAAATATTGCCAGCATCGACTCTGCTGAGCCTGCAGAGCAGAAAGCAGTGCCTAAAAATGTACAGCTTCATCATTTTCCAGGTATTCTTTTAAATAATTAACTTGAAATCTCTCCTGCTCCCCAGAAATGTAACTGCAGTAATAGAGGAGAAAAGCACCGGCGTGCTTTAAGACAAAGCAAACGGCATCACAGTAATCAAAAGTGCAATAAAGTTGCTCCAGTAAAGCATTGGTTCTCTCTTCCAAGGAAAGATTCAATCAGTCCTTTCAGAAGGATTATTACAATTCTTAGAGAAAAAAGGTCAGGTAACCTAATAGACAGTGCAATATAATACCTTTGTTTTATTTTTTTTTTTATAGCCCACACTGAATCTGGTTTGATGTATCTGATACACCACTTCTTTGTACTGCGTTTCAGAAGTAGAGCCGTGCTTCGTTATCCCACCTTACAATTCCAGCATCCCAAAACCAACTCTCCCAACTGCAGCCTAGCAGGTAAGAACAAAAAGATGTGCTTATGAACTGATATGTCCCTATTTTCAAATCCCCAAACACATGCTTAGCATAGGCCTATGCCTCCCGTTTCTGCCTTCATGTTTTTGTAAAGGGAGCCTGAATTAGGATATATCCTGCTCTCCCACACCCCAATTAATTTGCTGTTGGCTTTGGTCAGGACAGCGTCCTTTTATGTCGCAATAAAAAGAGAATGACAGAAGCAGAAGCTGGTTTTGGTTCAAGGAGTTTCAAGAAAGTTCTGAAGAACGTGGTGATGTTATCTGCAGTCAAAGTGACGCATTTGTCTCTCCGCTGGCAATTCTGAGATTTCAGTGGAACTACAGTCTGTGTTTAAACGCCTTGTCAATCAAATCATTACAGAAACGGCTTCAGTTGCCATTAGAGATGTCGACGGACTGTGGCACCTGGGCCCAGTCCAGGTGAAAATGCCTTTAGATGGAGAAGTGGGATCAGTATCCAAAGTGCGTTAACTTGAGGGTGGTTGGAGCAAGGCTATCGGCGACGGCACTTTGCTCCAGTAAATGGGTTTCTTTTACTATCAAGAAACCAAATGCCGTGACGAATGCCCTTACCGTTAGGCAGCAGGCAGTGGTAGGCCTTCTGAAATGGCCCTGGATCATGATGAAAGAGAACTGCTGAAACTGGTTGCCCCAAGCGAGGTGTGGGTGCCTCCTGAAACAGCAGATGCTGGCTTTGTTGTGCCAACAGAAAAATGTCTATTCTAGAAAGCAAAACATATGATGAAGCGAGCGCCTTGCTCTGAGGATTTAATTAGCCGTGTCACCGAGGTGCGCTTCCCCGGGGCGCCCACGGCACGTCCCCTCCTCAAGCACAGCACAGAGAAAACCGCCGCAGAAGACCCCTGTGGGGAGGGGGCTCTCCCGTCTGCCACCACCGCAGCAAAGCGCTCAAGTTAACGAAATAACGATGGCCCAGCCGTCTGGGCTCCTCAGACAGTGCGCCAGGAGGGTCCGTAAGAGCCCAGGAGACCGTGTACCGGTACAGGCCCAGTGCACAATGCTCAGCTGAGTGGGTTAGTAACTAACGCGTAATTAGGCAGTATTGCTCATCAAGAATTTGACAGAGGTCTGCCGCCTTTCGCTGTGGCGGCTGCAGGACTTGGACAGGCTGATATGAATGCANTTTTTACAATTCTATTAACAAGAAGCTTTGGGTAAACTTTGACTTTAAGATAATGAGAGAGGGTTTAATTTGGTAAAGACAAGCGATGTTTCCTGGGTTTTCTTCTGCCCCAAATGTAAAACATCTTTTATTGAAATCAGAGAGGTTCTTGCCTAACCAACGAAAGTGGAATTGAGCTAATAACCCTTAATGAACAAAACCTTTATTTTAAAATAGCACATGAAAAACACCGAAATACTAATTTTGTTTCCTCAGATACAAACCTGACAAAATGCCAGTTTAAAGTAAAACAAGAACTGGCACACTTTGTAGCACAACAAATTCTTATTGTTAATTTTTCCTTCGAGGTGTGGGTCTGTGAAGAGTTTGGGTTGTTAATGAAACAGAGACGCATATATTTCAGCTGCCTCTTCAGTGTAGCAGGCATTGCAAATAGTGCAGGCACAGGGTGCTGCTTTCAGCGATGGGTAAGTTGTGCCAAAAAAAGCAGCACTCATAAATTAGGTCATATGTTCGTGTTGTCCAGCTGTTTGATGTACAAAGTTGTACTATTATTTGCAAAGTTTACTAAGCTGGTATTTTATTTAAGTATAACCAATGGTATATTGTACAGACTGTCCTTCAAAACAAGTTTCTAAAATAACAAGCACAGGAAAACGAGTCCATATCAGATAATTTGAAAAAAGCTATTTGAATTTAAAGTAAGTGTGTGAACTTTATTATAGTAGAACAACAGAAAAAGTTATCCTCCTTTTCCAGGAGAGCTTTCCATGCTAAGTTCAGTCACATACAAGAACTGCATGAATGCTAAAGTTCCAGCAGGATAAATGGAGTTATACATGATATACTAAAGTTTTAACCATGTACATTTAATGAGCAAGGCTGGGTTTTAGGAGAAGAAAGCCTTTATTCAAAAAGAAATCCAACTGCTGACGAAGGTGAGGCGCAGCCAGTGTCCCTGTGCCAACAGCGTGACTTTTTCACAGCAACTTCTTTTCCAAGCATCCTTGTTCCCTCCCTCCTTCTCTTTTTCTCTGAAGTTATCTACAAGAAAATTCTTCTGAAAAAACCGACATCTTCCAAGGTTCTGAGAAATAAATAGGTCAGCGAGTTCCTGCGCACTGGAGCGTTTCTGAGGCTGTCGTGAATCAAGTTCCCTTTCCTTCCAGCGGGATCTGCCCAGTTCTTTTGTCCAGACCATGCCTCATCTTCCCACACAGCAACGCTGCTGGGACATTTATCAAGCAAATGTAGCTCCTAAAAATCATATTTCTAAATTTCCATTTTTTTCTTTTTTTTTTTTTACTTCTCGTCTCTATAACATTTAGTTACATTTTAAATACGTGGTTCAATTTCAATCCTGCTTCACCTTCGTTGATCTTTGAGCTCACCCTTCCCATCACATTGCTGCATTATTCTAGCCATGAATAAATTGTCTCGTTTGCTATTAAGGCAAATGACAAAACTATTCTGAAAATCGCCCCAGAAGCTAAATTATTCTCCATGATGGTTGTGTCTCTCCCGTGGTTGGTGTAGGAAACCTCCCCGACTGTGGGCCAGCAGCAATCCTTTACACTGCTTAAAAAAGGGGCAGCAGCCTTGCAGTGAGCGGCTTCTGTGGAAAGCACAAACTGTGTCAATCGATTCCTTTGTGAGTACTTGAAATGCATACATTTCTAATCATCAAACCAAATGCCAGAATTTGTTTTCTGTCCAATAATCCTCATTTTCTCTGAAATGGGAACTATTGATCCCTTATGTTTCACTTTAATCCAGACTCCTTGTTGCTGAACAAGTATTCTGAAACATGGCTGTCGGATCATTCTTTCTAAATTAGAGTTTCTTTGCTTGGTTTCTTTCCAGACGCAAATAGCTAGTCAGAACAGAAGTGTTCTTCAAATTGCAGATAAAATTCTGATTTTTCTTTTTTTCATTGATGTTCAAAAGCCTAATTCTAGAGTTTAAGATGAATGCAGACAGTCTGTATATGACACATCCTTAGGTGCTTTAAAGAAAACTCTAAGCAGCAACCCAAGCATCACAGAGGCCAGCAGCAGCTGCCTGGATTATCCACCAGAAAGCTGATTCCAAAGAAAGGCATTGATGCCTGGGCACAAGAGTTTGGAGTGAAACAGAAAACAGCTGTCTGTGGACGTGATTATGTCCCAAAATTAACTCAAATGCTTTGACAAATAGCTACAGTATCAAATGCTCCAAGTTTCCACCTATTCACCCCGCATCGCTGTGTCCCCTCCGGCGGCGCAGAAGCTGTTGGTGTCAGCTCTAGCTCCAGGTGAGCACTCTGGGCTCACCCAGACCCCAGTTAAATTGAAGACACGGATCCAGCCCTGAGCTCATCAGCTTGGAGATGGGGAATAGCAGCGGTACATCGGCACAGTACTTGGCCTGGGCTTATATCCTTAGTACCACTCAGAGCGGGATTAACTAGCAAGGCAGAACACGATGAAGTTGACACAGTAATACTGGCACCGTTGCCTTGCTCAGCAAATCCTCCTTCTGTCATATTAATTATTTACTGAAGCCGTTTACTACTTAAACTGTGAAAGCTGAAATATATTTGTGAATTTTCTTTTTAATCTTTGGCTAATGGTTTTGTAGTAGACAATCCAATAGAGAGTATATGGTGGGTATGTGATTTTTGCTGCCAAATGTATCTGTGAATGAACTTTGCAGCTCTGAAAACAGAGCTCTCTACAATAATTTGCCAAAAAAGCAATTCCAAGCTGTTTGGAGGCTGGTACTTGTGTGCAGTCTCCTTTTACATTATTGTTAGCTTAGGAAATTAATTGCGGGGTGACCCAGAGCTCCCATCCCAGAGACCAGGCAGTGCCGCGATGTGTCTGTGCCGCTCAGCAAAGGGATGCGGGTGTCCAGCTGCAGCAACGCGGGCGGCCGGGCTGCGCTTGAGCCATGTCAATTCCCAGGGCTTCTGCCAGCCCCGGGCGGCTGCGGGATGCTCTGTGCTGGGTTTGTTTGGCAAGGGTTTGGTGGCGGGGGACTACAGGGGTGGCTTCTGTGAGAAGCTGCCAGAAGCTTCCCCAGTGTCCGATAGACCCAATGCCACTGGCTCCTGGACAGACCCACCACTTGGCATGGCTGAGTCCCTCACTGACGGTGGTATCACCTCTGGGATAACACGTTTAAGAAGGGGAAAAAGTTGCTGTGCTACTAGGCAACTGTGGCCAAAGGGAGAAGTGAGAATATGAGAGAAACAGCTCTGCAGACACCAAGGTCAGTGAAGAAGGAGGGGAAGAGGCGCTCCAGGCACCAGAGCAGATATCCCCCTGCAGCCCCTGGTGAGGCAGGCTGTCCCCCTGCAGTCCCTGGAGGTCCACGGTGGAGCAGATATCCCCCTGGAGGACCCCATGCCAGATGTCTGAAGGAGGCTGTGACCCCATGGAGAGCCCAGCCTGGAGCAGGCTCCTGGCAGGACCTGTGGCCCTGTGGGGAGAGGAGCCCACTGGAGCAGGGAAGGGCGTGAGGAGTCCCCCCCTGAGGGGGAAGGAGCAGCAGAGACAACGTGTGATGAACTGACCACAACCCCCATTCCCTGTCTCCCTGCATCACTTGTGGGGGGAGGTGGAGAAATGGGGAATGAAGCTGAGCCGGGGAAGAAGGGAGGGGTGGGGGAAGGGTGTTTTAAGATTTGGGTTTATTTCTCATTATCCTACCCGGATTTCATTGGTAATAAATTAAATTAATTTTCCCCAAGTCGAGTCTGTTTCGCCCATGACGGTAATGGGTGAATGATCTCCCCCTGTCCTTATCTCGACCCAGGAGCCTTTTGTTGTGTTTTCTCTCCCCCGTCCACGGAGGAGGGGAGCGATAGAGCGGGCTTGGTGGGCACCGGGCACCCAGACAGGGTCAGCCCAGCGCATACTCCCACACGGGGATGGGAATTAGCACAGGGACTGGTACCTTAATTACACCGTCTGTGCCAAGGGAGTTTGTCTCCACGGAGCGTCAGTCCCGCAGAGGAACGCGTCTTTCTGAAGTCCTCAGTGTGAGCGAGTCAATTAAGGAACGATGATGTTCTGAGGCTACATGTGCTCGTCTCTACGAATTTCATCTCCGTTATTTCTACTCTCAGTGGAATTTAATTCAGTCCTGTAAACCTCTCTGCGACATGTGAAGGCTGGATGATATTTAACATTGAGTTCTGCACCTAAAATCTTGTTGGAAAGACCACGGATACCTACTCCAGCGCTGGCCGTAGAAAGAACTATTTCATAATGGGAGCGCAAGTAAATGTCATCAGTAAAAATTAGTAAAGCTCATCAAAACTTCCTTTGCTGTCCAGCAACAAATACCACTTGAGATATGACTGACATCATCGCAAGGAAAAGCACATTTTTAAATGGAACAGAAAACAGCCTCTTGTGTCATATAAGCAAAGAAATGAGTAAAGCGATAAGAAGATGTTAAAATCCCAAATACAAATGTTTGCCCTCTCCTATGGAGCAGTTTCTAGAAACCAGAAGAAACCAACGTACTCTTGTGCCTCGCTTTTCCCTGCGCTGCCCCCCACGCGCCGGGGCTGCTGCCCCGAGGTCCCTGTGGAAGCAGGTTAAAGGTTCGTCAGTGGTTTAAAGGAAACTGCCCAGCATCCCCGCTCCTGGCGGCTCCTGCCCTTTCCCCTGGCTCTGGGCACATGTCTGGAGCATCGGAGACGCGGGGCTGCCCTGGGCTGGTGGGGGTACTGGCCTCCCCCACCTCCTGCCCCGTGCGGCCAGCAGTGCTTCCATGTTCAGTGCTTTTTTCCACCAAGAAAGCAGACCCCTTGTTCCTCTGCCATTTTCTCCTTTAAAGCTGCATGAGAACGGCGAAGTCTGACAGGCAGAGCCAGCCCGGCCCAGAGCTTCCACGGGAAACTTTAAACTGCAGCGCTCAGAGAAATGATGAAATTTTTACTGGTAGAATTTAATGGCCTCCTTACACTGGAGCCACCCAGGAGAGATTTATAAAGCTGTAAAATAAACTAATTCTGTTTAAAATTATTTCAAAACCTGAACGGCACAAACTGTCTTTAAACTCAAAGGGCAGATTTGACTTTTAAAAATGAGATTATACTTTGTAAGGCCAAAATTAAACGCTGTTGTCCCAAGCATTTAACGAATATTTGTGAGGAATAGAAGAGGAAAGGTTTCTGGAATTGATTCCACTCAAAAAGGGAACCGATGGTAGTCTCCATCTCCCTCCGGTCTGCCCCTCCTGCCCATACCCCCAGAGTCCTCTGCCGCGTAACTTCCCCCGTGCTCACACCACCTCCGCAAGACCCGTTCTCTGGCTCACAAAGCGCCGGGGTCACATCAGCGCCCCAATCCGCCGGGCACCCTGCTCGAGAGCTGCTCGACAGCGCTCCTCAGAAAACCCCTTGGGCTGCACAGCCAGGCGTGGGACTTGCCACGCTTTGGGCATTAGTCACTTCAAAAAAAGAGGCTTGTAATTGCTTCATCACTGAGGCTGCCAGAGGGGGGGCAGCTCTGGTACCCACTTCAGTTACGTCTTGTGTTAATTCTGTGAATAAGAGCACTGACATGCGAGCGCAGTATTTGCAGGACGGAGCTTTTAACCAAGGCGGGCTGCGGGCGGCTCTCCAGGACACCCAGTTGTTCTTTGCTTATTACCCTGAACATACAGTTGAACTATCAAAATTGTACATCTGAGTAAGACTTTGCTAATTCAAGTGAAACATTTTGCTCAGTTCTTACTTGTTTTTTCCAAAAGGTTGTGCGATCTTTTCAGACACTGATTCAGAAATGAGTGTTCATGTCCAACGGGTTTAATTAGTCACATGGATGGGACAACGTGCTTGCAGTGAAGCACTCGGCTTCTTCCAGCTGCCGTCAGCCTTCTCCTGCAGAGAAGCAGCTCTGGTGCTGCTTGAGGGTAGGAGGAGAGCCGTGGAACTGAAGGGCGATGGCTGGGAATTGCATGTTTCATAGGGAACACGGTCCATCGCCAGCTGCTGAGGAGTTTTTAAACTTGCTCGACCCTGCCCGCTGGACACCACCCTCTATGAATGGCTTACGACTGCTGGACGCGAGCCAGGGCTGCTGCAGGGCTTCTGGTCTCCCCCTGCGAGCGCTCTCTGTGTGTGTGGAACCAAGGGTCTGTCCTCTCCTCCCTCGGCCGGTGGGAGCCAACAGATGTCAGTGCAGCCCGAGGAACGGGAGCTGGTGGCTGCTGGGGCTCTGCCCTGAGAAACAGCCCTGGGAGGGAGGTCTGGCCATCGGACGCTGCCCGGACGAGGGGGAGGCTGGAGAGCCTCTCGCTGCTAAAAATACCCGCCCGAGTAGTTTTAAGAACACATTCAAGGGTCCTTATAAACACACAGACTTTTGTTGACAGAACAAGACTGCTCATTTGTGCTGTGGATTATCCTTGAAAACCCGCTCTGTTTATGCCGGGAGTCCCATGACAACCCCGGCTCGCGAAAGGTGCCACAATGAGCTTGACAACAAATGTGTCACTTTATCTGGCGGAGAGGCACAGAGAGGGAGCAGGAGGTGTCTGCAGGCTGCAGGAAAAGCAGTTAAGGCACGGAAATAAGCTGCTTTATCAAAATATTGCTTTGTTGTTTTCACAACTGCAATGCCAGTGGCTTTCTAGTCCAACTCGGGGCACCTCGTGTGCAGCAGGTTAATGTGAGATATACGTACAAAGCCCCAGGAAATGAGTGGAATTGGGTAGGTCACCTGATTAAGTGATTTCTGAATTTTACAATGTATTTTTTTTCCATCTGAAGCCATAAATATTTTTTCAGGTGGCAGTGCGAGGACCCAGAAAGCCACTGCAGAGAACCTCACATGTGGTCTTCAATGGGTAAAAAGAAAAAAAGGGAAATATTTCGGTATTTCTGAAGGAAAACTGGGGCATGATGCTGAAAACCAACTAAGCGTCCATAAAGACAGTCAGGGGGAAGGCAGCAAGTTTTATTGTATTCAACAGAGTGAAAAGTTTGTCCTTTGGAGTTTGGATGGTGACACTGGCTGGTTCTGTGCCCAGCGAAGCCGACCTGTCTGGGGGCAGTTAGTCTCCCCCAAGCACGGGCTGCTGTTACCACTACCAGACCCCTACATGAGCCTTCACATGTCTGGCAAGAGGAATGGAGGCGGGACTCGGACTTTAGTTCATAGCCACAACGTCAATTTGAGCCCAGAAGGCAGTACTCTCGGATACAGCTACCTGAGACCCGCTGACACCTCTGAGTGCCCTCCTGCCTGTCACCACCGGTCCGTTATCCCTCGCTGCATTGTCAGGACCAGAGAGAAGACAAATGCTGGATGAGGTGATGGAGGATCTCACGGGAATTGCTTCAGGATAACTAACATCTGCATAAAATCAATCAGGATATCAATAAGTTGGATGCTTCTCTATTCAGCTGCACGCAGTGAAGTGCAGAGCTTTGCTCCTGGCGTCCAGGGCTTCACCGTGTGGCTGACGGGAACCAAGGATGGACTGGAAGGGTACCAACCACAACTGACGTTTAGACCAGGCTGTCATCCCCTCCCGCAGCCATGTCGATACGCTCCAGTCTCCCCACATAAAGACTTTCTCCTCTTTATACATGGAATGGACTTGAGTATCTTCCTAGATGAAGGCGGCTTTGCTCAGCCTGTGTCCTCACGAGCCCAGGCTGTGCAGTCACAGCAATACTGCGTGTGCTGACCGTGGCTTCACAACACCGGCCCATGACTACAAGCACCAGCACCTTTTGCCATTTTATACCTGAAATACAATTCAAATGCAGCTAATTCTACCCGTCGTGCCTTATCTGCGTATCACGATGTTTATTTTACAGATGAACTGACTTTTAAGTTAAGAGATGTGACGAGGCCACTGACGGTGGATTTGCGGTTATAGGTATCGGGAACTCTTGGCGCTCACGCTTTCTGAAAGACACAAAGTTAACAGCTTAGATCGATACTTAAACAAGGATTTAGGAATCCAAGACTGAAATGAGGCGCTTGGTCACCCTTTTAAATCTAGACTTCAATGTAGGAAACAGAGGAATGACAGCAAAATAAGAATTGAGCTGAAGCAAAGAACCAAAAGCAGAGGCCAGATAAAACCTGCTTCAGCTAAAATTAATGGAAAACACTCGCAGTCTGTAGTGGGTGTTCAATCATATAGACACTGAGCAAACTCCACACATGGAGACTCCTCTCCTTTTGCCCTAAAAGCCTTGTTTTGCAACTGGGTGGCACAATTTGTTTTTCAGGGGTGCTCAGCACCTCTTGTTGCTGCAGCCACACTGGGAGCAGCAGTCCCGGGGCCCGTCTGAAAAGCCAGCGCCTGCACTCGGGATGCCTTTCCCAGAGGCGCTGGGTACAGCCCTGGCATCGGGGCAGACGGGCGCCCGAGAGGGGCTGCCCGCGGGGTGTCTGACACATCGGTGTCTTGCAGCAAGAAGTGAACACTGCATGTATAGAGCACTTACAGTAATGGGGGGGGAGTTTGAGTTCAATCAATTATTTTCCCTCCCAAGGCACTAATAAATGCAAATTTTACTCATTTACATTTCTCTTGCTGACACGTTTCCTGGTGCTGATCCAAGGGTTTTTGCTTATGTGTCCATGTCTCCTCTTTCACTGCAGTCTCACAGTGACTGCCTCTCTTCCTTGGCATTTTTTGCATTCCCAGATGGCCCGCTCTGCTTTTTAACATCTCCATTTTTTTTTCCCTGTTGCAGACGGTAGAAACAACAGAATAAAAATACAGAGAGATCTGCAGCCCAGTGCTTGGGAAGGACAACGCTCTATTCCCTTCCTTCCCAGTGGGATGGGGAGGAGGCAGGCTCCAAGCCCTCCCCGCTCTGCCCGGCTGCCAGGGGGGCGAGAGCAGGAGCAGCAGTGGTCGCAGGAGCGGCAGACGGCAGAGCCAGCGCCCGGGAAGCCTCGTGTACCTGGAGGGAGGACTCCTCTGGGCCGTCCTGGCATCGGCTGAGCATCACAGGCTCTCCCTTCGGCGGGCACGGGCTTCGCTGCTGGGGATGGGTGTTGCTTAAGGAGTTTGAATGAAGCTGAACACACTGAGACGAGCCGTGGGGCGTGCTGTGCACAGGCACAAGGGCGCAGGTACGTCGTCTGTGTCTGTGGGCATGGCCAGTGCCCTTCAGAAATACATTCTTTAACTGCATTTTGTGAAACACACTTAATCTGTGCTTTTTAAGCCTGAATCTGTCCCACAGCATACATGCTTCAAGTACAATGTCGATGAACAACATTCATATATGGCAGCAGATGGTTTGATCCTTGAGGTAATTTCCTCTGCTCTCATTGAAACCGCGTGTGATGTCAAAATGCTGCCAATGTGTGGCATGCGCTCTTTGCTCAGATGAAACACAGGACTTTATCCTTCCTGTCACTTTTTGCCACCAACTAAAACTGGTGTAGGCTGGGAAGCCGATGAACCGTGCTTCTGACGTTGTTAACGATGAATTTACGTAACGACGTCTAAACTGCAACGACAGGCAGGGCCATAGCCAGCAGTATGCCAGGATGTAAAATTCCTGATTTCTCATGAAACAAGTAATTCGTAAGTTTTATGAGTTATTCTAAGGGTTCAGAATAATAGGATGAGGGAAAGCCTGTCCTCCACTTGGAAATCCTACTCAATTTTCAGATTTCCATGCCAGATCATACCTGGGATGGCCATTATGGCGAAGACAGGCTTGGTGTGCTTTGCAGAACTTGTCACCTGCCCTGGAAAGGTTCTCAAAGTGAGGAAACCACGAGGGACTGGTCTTAAACTTGTCTTGCTGTGAATTGCACAAGGAAAACTGCTTGTCCCCCCGCAGAGCCAGGGGAACAAATCCATAGGCTGAACGCTGCTTTCTAGTTTCACATTTTACCTCTTGGCTCTGTTTGGATTTGTTTCTTCACAGCCCTCAGGAGTTCATGTTCCTTTTGCAGGCGGCGCATTGCTACATCCCCACCACACAGCACGCCCCAGAGAACCGTCCCGTCTGCGCGTACAGCCTTCCTCTCGTTCAGTGCCTCTCCAAAAAGCACAGGAAGAAAGAGAAAACCGCTATTAATAATCCTCTAGGCTGACCTTTACATTTTCTCAGTATATTACGTTCTCAGGAGTATGTTCATCCGAAGGACGAGTGCTTGGTCCCAGAGGAAAAGGCATCGCAGTGACAGCGTGGTTGGTGTGGCATCTCGGGCCCGATGGGAGATGGATTAGTTCCTGCGACGCAGCAACTGTTGCTGAAGTTTGGGCCATAGTGATGCATAAAGTGAACTTGTCTGCTGTGTAATGATTTAATTTGTACACTTACTAACTGCCGTAACAGCCAGGCAGCAGGGCATTGATTAGGTGCCTTGCGTAGTACAGCATAAAGAGGAAGAAGGAGATGTTCTCTCCCTTTGCTCGGGTGATGTCTTTCTCCAGGAACAGACCCACTGACTTTCCACTGGATACTTTACAGGAGTGAAGAACCTGGCCATCAGTTAGCAGACCCGACTGAAAGTGAGTCAAATAGAAATAAGCTTGTTGAAATAACTAACAACCTGCCTAGGAGGGGGACACACACAGTGTCTCCTTGCGGAACGGGTGCGAGTCTTTCCAGGCACGTTCCTGCTGTGAAGCATTTGCGGCTGTCTCTGCCTGAGCCCACACTCACAGACCATTAAACACGTTTCCTGAACTTTGTTCCGGCATCCCCATGCGCTGTCGCTGGTTGCTCCTGGAGCCGCTCCGGGAACAGGATGCCAAGGAGCCAGTTTGCAGAGGAGCCCAAGCTCGGCAGGACGGGGCTCGGGGTGAGCCGCCCCCGACGCCGCCTGCCCTGACGCTGCTCCTCTGCTGCAGCGTGGTCAGACCGGCCGGGTCAAGGCCAGGTCCCACGACTAGGAGTGACGAAAGGCACACAGACAGGAGCTGGTCGGCTCACCTGGTTAATGGTGACCTCTGTGGGTCACCGTTAGCTCTGCTCTGCCGTTCCTGCAGGGCAGCTCTTGCCCATCACAGCTGTCCTGATGCAGCAACAGAAACACTCGAAGGTTTCATATAGGATACGACCTGCTCAGCCTTTTGTGTGGTGTTCATAAAGTGGGAAGGGAGGGTCATGCACTTAACAGATGCGTCCTTCTGCTGGCACAGGCTCGCAGAAGCTTTTGAAGGAGAAATTTCTATCATGGAGACATCTAACTTGTGAGAAAGCACCGCAAGGAGGAACCGAGACTTCAGTGAGAACCACGCAGGCTGTTCGCAGAGGACGGGCTAGAGCACAGAGCGTGGGTTGGAAGGATCCAGCTGCAGGGCGCAGGTTGTGTGTGTGGCCAGGCCCTAAAGAGCATTAGTCATACCGTAAGTGAATGCTCAGAGCTGGCCAGAGATGAGCATAAAATACAGCGTGACAAGGTTGGCAGCACTGTGCGTGGCATGGCTGCCAGAGAGGGGGATGTCACCCCGGCCAGCACCACCGCCCTTGGCAGGTAAATTGACAGCAGCCGAGGAGGGGAATTTGAAGTTTGTTGCAAGAAAGACGAAGTGGTGCCTCCAGAGGAGAGGGGGAGAGCAAGAGAGCAAACTCCGTCGTTGACTCCTCTGCCGGATGACGGTGTTGGTAGAAGATCCAAGCAGGCGCTGACAAACAGGAGTGTGCAGAGAACCGGGACACGGCAAGCGGGCTGAGACAGGACAGAGACTGGGTTGTTTAGGCCAGGAAGGACCCTTAAGGTCACCGGGTCCGACCGTTGGGCTCCTCGGATGCCGCCAGGACACGGTGGGCTGTTGGTCACCACGGGTGCTGCGGTGGGGGAGCTCAGGCCGGACGCCCCCGCGGAGCGGGGTTCTCCCTGCCCACCGTGGCACCCCCGCGCCCGGGGTGTCGCCTCAGCTGCCGGGGTCAAGCCGCTCACCGGGGCCGGGGTGGTCCGGGCTGCCGGAGGCGGGAGGGGGGCCGACCCACGGCTCTCGGATGCGGAGCCCGCGGGGTCGGTCCGGCCGGTGCCCGCCCGGGGAGGGGGCGGGGGGTGTGTGCGCCGTGAGGCCGCGGCGGGCGCCGCTTTCCAGAGAATACGGTAACCGTGTCCGCATCACGTGCGGGCGGCGCGGGCCCGGCGGGCGGGGCGCAGGGCAGCGCGCGCCCCGCAGCCCG
>VWZL01001006.1:1165683-1213107 GCA_013396915.1 Stercorarius parasiticus | reverse complement strand
CCGTTGGCGCGGAGGCACCGCGGGGGGGGAGGGCTCTCTCGGCCGGTGCCGCCCCCCTGCGCGGAGAAAGCCCGAGTTCCGATACGCGCGTTAATTTTGTGCCGCTGCCCCGAGCAGACGCCGGGGGGGTCCCAGTGGGTCGGTGCGGGGATCCGCGGCCCCGGGCGGGGGATGCGCCTGCGGCGGCCCCGGGCTCCCTCCAGAGGAGGAGGACGAGAGAGGAACCGTTCCGCTGTCCGCCGCGGGGCCGGGTGCCCGGTGCCGGTGCGGGGTGTGTGAGCAGTGCGGGGTGCGCGGTGCCGGTGCGGGGCGCGATCCCAGCGCAAACCGCCGCAGGGAACCGTGCGCCGGCCATCGAGTGAGCCGGGGGTTGGGGATGCCCCCACTCCCCCCGCGGCTGCAGGTGGAGCACGGCGTCCCGCACGAGGGGGTTGCGAAACTCTGAGCGTCTTGGAATAACGGAGAATATTTTCCAATGTCTGCAAATGACTTGAGAAGGCTCCCACCCCCTCAGGTGCGCAGCAAGGTTTGGCCCTAGTGTTCTCGGTACATGTTTGTAGCCTGTAATAGAGGAGCTGGATTTTGAGGAGCTTTAGCAAACAATATTGGGCATAGTTCTCCGAGTCGCGGTGGTAAGAGTTTTTATTCTAGCAGTACAGCTTCTTTTGACGCAGTTGTAGCGATGCTGATGTTCATAAAGGTGTATTTTCTTCTCGGGGGAAGGGGGTTGAGCAGCACTTGTGTGAAGACTGAAGCTTGTACGCTGTGCCTGCACGGGTGAGAAATCACACCTCTCACCAGCCTGGTGTTCCTTTCAAGCACAGGCTCCGCTCTAGGAGTCTTATGGGGTTTTTTAACATATTTCAAGTTTTTTCTGTAGTGAACAAGTGCTTGAAGAAGCAGCTGTGAGAATTGCTTTCCCTTTGTAGATTAAATAATTAGGAGAAAAAAAACCCAGTAGGGCTAATCTTGATGTTAATCTGTGAGTCATAAAGGCTATCTGATAGGCTTCTGTATTTGCAGTAGGCAATATTTCAGTTGCCTGTTTTTTTAATATTGCTTCTAACATGTTGTGCCACAGAACTGTTTTTTGCAGAAGTGACATTAAACATTGAGTGGGTTAAACAACGTATCTTAGCAGTTTAAAATTATCTATGGTGAAGCCAACAGAGAGAGCATTCTTTGTCGAAGTACTGGTTTATAAATCTGATGGATATGAGCCAGTGTTATGCTGGCACTGGTTTATTATATTTATTTCAGCCTGGACTTGAATAGCAGGAAGTCACTTTTTGGCCCTCTTGTAAATCTTGGGGTGCCCGAGAGACCCATTTCCCTGCTCCTTGCGCAGGGACTGTCTGTTTTCCCATTAGCTTCCTTCCCTTGCTGCTTCTCTCCCGCATCCCGCTCTCACTCTTACTTTGAGAATTTTTTATTTCTAAACTGGCTTAAGAAGTTTGGGGTATACTTGGTTATACTTTATATGCAGGTATCGCTGCCACAGCCCAGTGTCTCTGTGCTGAGATGCTCATGGATTACACGTGCAAATAGTGCAGGACAGTAAAATTGAGTGAGCGGGGCAGGAGCATCTAGCTAGGGTTTAAAGCTGCAACGGAGTCTTTTTCCAAGGAGTGGAGTTAGGATGGGCGGGGAAAAAAAGGCTGAAGAAGTGCAGAGCCAGGGATGTCTCCTCGCTTGGGGTTGAAGGCTCAATGGCAAAAGCAGCAATAGGTACTCATGGTTTCCTACTCATGTTCCCAACTTCTCAGGCTGATGTGCTCCCACAGGAGAATATCGCTGCCGTGGACAGCAAAGGACAGCGCAGGTGTCTGTGCTTTCTTTGAGAGTAACGCCATTTAAATGAGAACCGCACTGATGCGTCAGGTCAGGTCTGTCCCCAAGACTAAATTATTTTTAACACATGGCTGCATTAGCTTGTATACGTTCAAGGGCTGCAAACGCAGAGCGTGTCCTCCTGTCGCGTGCTGGGCCGTGTGGAGCGCGGGGGTGACAGAGTCCCAGGTGTCACAGCCTGTATGTGACGTACCTGACGCTGTGTGCTCCGGTCTGTAACTCAGGTCGGGGCTCTCCAGCACCACTGGTACTTCTGCTCTGTTTGCAGTTCCTTTTTTGGAAGGAAATTTCCTCACTTTATGGGAGTGCTCAGGGATGTGCAGTGCACGGGCGCAGTTACTCAGTGGATAGCTGCTCCCACTGTCTTAAGTGATTTTAAGAATTTTTCATGATTTTTTTTTCAATCCTTTTTTCACCACCACAAATGTATAAGGTAAATTCCAGATTCCTGAAACCTCTCTTCATTTCAATAGAGCAAAGATCTTACACCTGCTCTTATTTTTGAAGCAATACTCTGACTTTGTACTTCCAGGAGAGTAATTTTTTTGCTTTGTTTTTGTGAAAGGAAAATGCACAGTCAGGTGCAATCTCATTGCATTTTGTTTAGTGTACTGTACAAGTTGCAACTTCAAGATTACAATCACTGTTACGTTGGCAACGTAGTGTAAGTTCAGGGTTACTACTGGGTATTGGTGAGTTTCAGTGTGTGGGGGTTGTTTTTAATTTGAGAACAATCCTGGCTCTGAAATTGAAAGTGTGTGCTTACGGGGGAAAGGATTTTAAACTTTGCCGTAAAACAATTCCATTCTGCATGTGCTTTCTCATTGGTGACAGTAATGTGGGTCTTCCTCTATTTATTTTTTTTTTAAAGACTTTAAAGTATAATTCTACTTAAATTGTGGTTTGTGGGTTTTTTTATCTTACAACAAATATTATATGAAAACAAATACTCTATGAACACAAATACTATAGTCCCGTCTGAGGGGTTTTAATGCTTTTGATCAGTTAGTGTTTTCCGGCAAACCCCCGCTCTGTCGGGTCCGGCCGTTCAGCAATCCCGGTGTGTGCGTTGCTCTCCCTTGGCCTCGCGCCTGCTCTGCCGTGGGTTTGCTGTCGGAGAGGGAACTTGGGCTCCTCTCCCTGCTCTGACAGTCCTCGTGCGCTGGGTTTGCTCGCTCTCTCAGGCTGAACTCCTACCTATGTAAAACGCACTTGTAGCTTATTCCCATATTGAAAAGGAAACGTGGGTATCAATATAGCAATATAGATATATGCACTTGTCATCTTAGGTATTTATATTAAACTACAATATATTAAATAGTGGCCATTCTGAATCTTATCTACATCGGTGCTTAAGTAAAAATGTTTCTAGCAGAAATATTTATATTGGTACAAATATGAATATAGGGCATGCAAATTTGTAGTTTTTATAGGGGGAATATATGACACAGGAAGAAAAACATAGTTTAAAAAGCTAGGAAATATCAGCGTGAAGACCAACCCCGGTCACCCTCTCTGTGTGTACGCTGCATGGTAAGCCCCTCCACACCATATAATAAAGACGGCTATTTTGTATGGTTTACGTCGTGTTTTTTTTCCCCAGGGCTCGTACTTCATTCAGGGCACAAGATGGGCGTTGTGCAGTGAATGAGCAGCTATTCAATATTCTTGTCCCCCTCAGACAACGTGTCACCCCGTGCCCTGTTTACGACACACCATCCATACCCTGCGCTCCATGAAGAACTGTCGAACTCCTCACAGGCTTTTCCGTAGTGCTGATCACCATGGGGACTGAAGGCTTCATAAATGCCAGCGCGTGGCACTGCTGTGAAACGAGGTGGTATCTTTCTCCTCCTTTCATGGATGCTCGAGAGGGAAATGCCACCAAAGACTAAACCTAAAACGGTCCAAAGCTACTGCTGATTTTAAATGCCCGGTCTTTGCTGTGGGGGCTGCTTGCTCAGCTCTGCAGCAGAGGGAAGCTGCTCTCGTTCTCCGGGGCAGCATTTCATGGCAAATACCACAAGATATCTCTTCTCCTGTTGTGATTGCCCATCTTGCATGCGGCGAGGTGGTTGCCCAGCACTGCGTCTCTCGGGGTTGGGTGGGGAGGGGAGGACGCCCAGCGATGAAGACAGGGATGTGCTCAAGCACTTGACAAGTTCCATCTCTCAGGAGCTTGTCCCTGTTGACAATAGTCCCATTCACTTACAACCCATTTGTTTCTTGTATTGTGAGCTAGAAAAGGGGGCGCACGCCCTGTGAAGAAAGTATATGATCCTTATTAGAAGATTGTGTAAAAGATGTACAGAACAGACCAGACTAAAAATGTAGAGGGAACCTTTATCCTGGCACTTCCTAATTCTTGAGAACAAGATTTTTGACACTAAACATCTTACACCAAGTTGGTATTGAATTTCCCCTTTAAGAAAAGCAGGAATAGGAAAACCAAAGAACCCTGGGTTCCATCCCAGGGGGTGCTGGTGATGGGAGCACCTTGTGCGGGGCAGCTCTGAGTGCAGCACCGTGTGCCGGCCCTCCGAAGGGGCTGTCGCTAGTGAGGGGATTACCGCATTTTCAGTAGGGTCCCCAGTAAATGCCAGATACATGGACACCTGGACATGGGAATCTCTGTGGTTTCCATCTGCCCAGCACTTCCCAGTGCAGACATGACGATCCTGCTGTGGACGCCAGGAGGTGATGTGCTAATTATGGGCCTGCCTTTGTGACGAAGAGCCTCCACGAGACCAGTCCTGCGTGGTTCCCACTGCCGAATACAAAATGTGATCCATGGCATAGAGTTGGTGCACAGAGATCTTCTGGGTCTGGACCATGCTCACCCTGAACAAAAGGACCTGGAAAGCTTTGCAAACTTGGACAAGGCTTTACTCGGTACGGAAGCAATGCTGGCTCCAGGACCTGTGCTGTCATCGGGTGAACGTTCACTGAACCTCAGAGCAATGTAGTGGCGTCAGCACTGGCACCTCTATGCATTAGATCACTTGGTAAAGCAGTTTCTCTCCTGCTCCTATTTTAAAATTTCATAGAAAGGAGACAGGCAAGCTACTCATCATTCCCTGCTTTTTCCTTTGTTGTGTTTTTTTGGGGTGTGGAGTTTTTATGTTCTGTCTTGTGTGTGGTTTTGTTTGTATTTTTTCCTTGAGAGCTCCTGACCTTACTTTTTCCTTGTACCACCTCCACATCAACAAGAAAATCATTAGCCTGAGGCAGACACATGGTGCGGAGAGCTTCAGCCAGCATATTTGAAGCCTGGCAAAGTTTGAGCTGCTTCAAACAGGGTCTGGCACAGGAAGGTGTCAGGAAACCTACAGCAGCACTGCTATAAAAGTGTTACGATGAAGGGCTAACGGATGGCAGACTGTATTGATGCTAGGATGATGCCCTCTGTATAGAGATCCAAAGTGCAAAATAATTACATTCCCAGTTACAGCTAATGCTGAAGGGACGCTCTGTGCATGGATTTTTGTGGGAAGGCGGTGAGGAATCTGGGGGATTCCCTGGCACCAACCACAGCCGTGCAGTCAGACAGCAGCATCGACGTACATCATCCCCCCTCTTCCCCGGCACATACGCAATCTCTGGGTTAGTGGTAATCTGTATTCTTACTCAGTAGATGCCTGGTGGGATAAAGTTCATTATCCGTCACTCTGGAGTGGCTGCATTTCTGTGTAGCCATGGACCTAACTTCAGAGTCTGGGGGTTTTTTTAAGCTGAAACTCCACCTCAAGGGTGCTCTCTCTTTGACTATTGCTTTTAGCTCTTTGTTCCATTTCTGTTTTTCTGAAGGAAGGTAGCAGCTTTTCCTGTCCTCCTGTAGAAAGGATGGCTATGGCACCTACCGGCGTCACAAGTTGTGAGTGAAGCCACCCTGTTTCTTGCCTGAAAGAAGTTAAGACTCCCCTGGCGCACAAGTTGACGGGAGTCAGGAGTTTGTTATGATGGCAGCTGAGTCCCATGAAGTTTTCTCTGGGACTGGGAAGAGGGTTTTCAGGTGTGAATGGGTGGCCTGACTTGAAAGGAAAATGCAAACTTGTGGAAATGTATTTATACATTAAATAAATATACTGGCTTCTTGGAGGAGGCGGCAGAAGGTCCGAGTGACGTAGCCTGGAGCACGGCGAGCCGCGGTGGAAACAGGAGCTGCCCTGTCGCGGTGCCCGCAGAGCGGCTCCGGTGCCGGGGCGCGGAGCTTGGGCTGCGCCTGGGCAGCAGCTCCAGTGGGGAGATGCTGCTGTGGGAATGAGGGGAAAAAAGCACTTTATTGGGTTTGTCCTTCTCTTTCTCAGTGACATCCTCATCGTGCGTTACACCACAACCTCTTCCTCTTCCCTTCCCCACCGCCCACCGAACAAAATTTTTAGTTTGTGGGCTCTGTTTGTTTGGTTTTGCATTTTTCCTGGTTGTTTTTTGTGCTGAAATCTCAAGATCACTGGTTAGCCGGGAGGTTTTCTGGAGTGCTGGGGGATTTGTGGGACTGGGACTTTGCGAGGGGAGGAAGCAGAGACACTGAGGAGAAGGGCATGCTATTGTGAGCTGAAAACCTGCATTCAGGTTTTGTTTTTTATAAATACCGGTGAAAACTATCTGCTTGGAAGAAACACACTGCATAAAACGCTCTCTTGATGTTTTCCTTGCCTTATTTCCACACAGGAAATTCACCATTTGATAGACCCGATTTTTCTCTGTTGATTAAAAACATACAAGAAATACCTTTTAGTCTGTAAAAGCTAACAGATATTTTCTCCTCTAGGCCTCATTCTTTAACACTGCTTGTGCTCTCACTTCTCTCAGCTTCTTTGGCGTTTAATCTCATCTATAGCATTTTGTGGTTTTAGGTGGTGAGTGACACGGGACTTGATCTGCAGATATTGCTGGAGGATATGTATTTGTTTTTAAAGACACTTCAAATATTGACAGGGGAAATACTCCTTATTTGTTTTTCCCCAAAACAAAAATTGAGATAAAATTTGAGTGGATAGTCCTTAAACATGTATATATCCCTGTACCCAAAAGCGCCATGTGCGCGGCTCTTGGAAGGTCGGGAGCAGTTTGCACAAGCCTGTTTGATTAGCAAATAGATGAAATGGGTGAAATTTCATTCTTGGCCTTTGGCTTGAAACCAGGAGTTTCAGCGTTGCAGCCTCCGTGGCAGTCCCGCCGAGCCAGGGCAGCGTCAGCCGTCCCCTCCCAGGGCCCGTGGGAGCCTCCTGTGAGGGCAAGGGGACGGCGTGCCTTCCCCCGGACAGAGTGAGGGTGACACACCGCCAAAGGGTGCGAAAGCCACTTCCGTGCAGAACCAGACAGTTCAGCCCGAGTATCGCTGTCAGGCCCAAAATGTTATTTGAAACTTTTTCTGCCATTGAATAATTCTGTATTAGGCTTGAGAATCTGTCCCTCCTAGCAGAGGTTTAAGCAAAAACTAAATGCTGCAACGATATTTACCATGCAGGCTTATTTTGGGAGGGGGTGAGGAAACGCCTGATAAGTTATGTACTTGACTGCGTGTAGTTAAAAATATTATTTGGAATACAAACTTCCTTGTCTGAAGACCAGCTTTATGCACGAAGTCAAAAAGCACAAAAAGCAGTTCTCCTGGCCTCTATAAGTATACCTTAATGCTGCCGAGTCCTGGAAATTATGCAGGGCATGCTTTTTAAATGTTGATTTTGACTTCTTGCCTGGGACCAAGTGTAAAGTCTTTCCAAGGAAATACTTAGAAGACTTGCAATGAAACCCAAAAGCCGCTGCCAAGCCTTGCTTTTTAGAAAGGGAGTAGGGGGCAATCCAGACTGTTAAAAACTTCCAGTTGTTTGTAATTAAATCCACTACTTCAGCGCACAATAAACATATACTTAGAAAAAGATCATTTTACATAACACTTATGTGGTTTACTGCTGCTCTTCAGCTGCTAAAAATCAAGCAGTAGGTCTGCTATTTTTGTCTGGAAAGGTTACTGGAAGCTGGGAAGCCAGGACTGATGCAGCTGTGCCACCGCGGTGACACGGAAATGGAGCCAGGGAATCCTTTTCTCATTGTGA
This sequence comes from Stercorarius parasiticus, assembly GCA_013396915.1. Classification (NCBI taxonomy): domain Eukaryota; kingdom Metazoa; phylum Chordata; class Aves; order Charadriiformes; family Stercorariidae; genus Stercorarius; species Stercorarius parasiticus. The sequence continues at coordinate 1,205,197 of VWZL01001006.1, read as the reverse complement.
AGCATCTTTCCCACCTCTAACGAGTTGAAGTTTGTTTTGGATTGACAGGGATGGGAAAGAAGAAGAGATAAAAATACCCCGTTCGCACGTGGCTCGAGTGGAAGCTGTGGGACTGCAGGAACTGCTCATCACGCCGCTTGCGGCTCTGAGGGCTGGCGGGAGACGGGACTGCCAGATCCTCCCAGCGTTCCCCACCCTGGGGTTGGTCTGCCGCGGTGCCTTCACGATCAAGTCCGCTGCCGTCGATCCTCTGGAGGATGGGACGCGTGGGGTGGAAGCACCAGCAGCTCTTGGGGACAGCTGCTCCTCTTCCCAGCCGGCGTGCCGGAGATGCCCCTGGCAGGCCTGTCAGAAAGCCCAGATCAGATAGTGCCTTGCTGGGGAAGAGAGAGGCCAAAGCTGGAGGGAGATTCGGTACCCCCTTGTGCAGGGAAGGGATGGCACTGCGTTGGAGATCGTGACAGATTCACGATGCCTCTGCTTGTGCCCTGGAGAAGGGAGTCAGGCCCCACAGCAGTCCGTCCCCTGTCTTTTGTCAGTACTGCACTCACTTCCAGTTTTGTTGTTATTGTTGCTTAATGCCAAAGATCAAATTCTGTTTGTGTATATACACTTTTCTTACGGCCACAGAAGTGCCATCACAGCTTTCAGTGTAGGCATCTTGATTTTGCCAAGTAAAGTGCCAAAAAGATCTCTGAATTTCAGTTAATGAAGTTACTTATAAACCCAGATCTTCTCCCCGTGTTCTTCATACGCTGCTGGCTACACGTAGCCCGCACAGGGGACTCGGACCAGAGCCGAAGGCTGCTCCCTCTGGTGAGGGACAACAGCGTTCAGAGCCTGCCCAGTGCAGCTGTCCTGCCTTACACCTCTCGCAGGTGGCAGCGCTGGCTGGGCAGGGGACAGCCTGGGCCTGGGTTTATCCAGGAGGTAAATTCTGTATTTGGCAAGGGAGGGAATTTTTTTCAAGGATGGCATGAAGAAATCGTCAGTTGTTCCTTGGGAGGTCGCAGGAGCCTTTGGGTGCTATGAAAGAGTAGACACAAGGCATGGAAAGAGCAGAGAGGAGCAGCTGAGGGTATTATCTAATAAGCGACATAAGAAAAACCATGAAGCCTTGCAGAGCAGATTTGTTAGGATTGGAGATGAAAATCCCTGTTGCTTGCTGAGATTATCCCCCAGCATATGGCAGGGAATGTAACAGAGAATTAGAATTAGCTGCTAATGATCTGGACACCTCTTGAAAACAGATGTTTGTAGTCCTGTATAGCTGTACGCCATTTAATTCGGCTGAAATCTGGATTACTCAGGAACAGGCTTGTCATGGTATTGGAATATGCTTGGTATCGTCATTTCCCACTGATCTCACCCAGTACAGATCACCTCTTTCTTAGGAAAGAGTAATTCCATGTGAAGCTGGAGTTGAGAATTCAGGGGCTCGCGGTGGACGCAGCTGGCAGACAGCCTCAGCGGGAGCCGGGGAGGCGGCGGGAGCTGCGGGTGGCTCCTCTCCCTCGCGCCACGGCACGTCCCGGCTGTATTGCTCGAGGATGGTCAGTGTTCCTTGCAGTTTCTTTAGAGGATGACTTACTGATAGATTTTTATGGCTGACGATGCTGCAGTTGAGGAGAAATTTGCTCGTGGGTTTAGATGGGAATGGCCTGGCTTTTGGAGGCAGAGGTGCGTCGTTAGTGATGTGTGCTTCTTTCCTAGCCAGTGCCTGGCTGATGCACATGTGTATGTGACAGCGTATTGTCAGGTATTGCTTTGGCTGTGCAGGAATGCCGGAGATTTGAGCAAGCCATATATGAATGGAGGGCTTTATCATTTCCTTATCCAACTTTAATACCAAACTATAATTCAATTTTTACATGTGCAACATCAGAAAATTCAACACCGTTCCAACAGGAAGACTTTCTGTCAATTTTTCCAAGTCTTTATTGACTGTTTAATTGGTCCTTATTAAAATTTTAATTTTTGAGTTTAATTGGCTGTTGTTTAGTTGGTCCTTATTAAAATCTTTAAGTATCATCAGCTGGAGAAGATGGAGACTCCCTTTTTACAAGGAGTCACACAGAAAAGACAAGGAGTAATGGGTACAAGTTACTCCTGGGGAGAATCCGACTGGACGCAAGAGGAAAATTTTTCACACTGAGAACAATCAGCCATTGGAATAATCTCCCCAGGGAAGTGGTGGATTCTCCATCATTGGACACTTTTAAGATCCAGCTGGCCACGGTGCTGGGCCATCATGTCTGGAGCATGCTTTTGCCAAGAAAGGTCGGACCAGATGATCCTTGAGGGCCCTTCCAGCCTGGGATTCTATGATATGATCCACCCGTAAGCCATGTGTGGTGAAGTCCACATCCCCATTCACAGATCACAGGCCGGATGAATGAAGTGAATGGAGTATTGTGCTGGAGAGAAGAGAGGAGGGAAGCCGTGTCTGCTCTCGCCATCCGTGGCAGCTCCTGCTTCCCCCAGGTTCTCCTCTCTGGGGTGGTCACCAGCTTGCTCCTCCACGTGTGCTCAGCATGCTGTTAGAAACACGGGGCTTGACTTATCTGTGGTCTACAGCTTGTAGTCCTGCCAGAAGGGTGATCTCCCCTGCACCACTGCTGATCTCAGTGGGTGTTGTCCGTGACTAGTTGGGTCTCCGTCTTGTCTATTCCATCTTGTTGTCCCTGTTGGTTTGCTTGCTGCTCCGTTCCCTAGCATGCTTTCCACAGCTGCAGTGTGTCAGAAAAATGATGTTAGCATTTCTGAACCCTTACCACTAACAGGATGCTTTCTAAAAACTCATCTCACTTTTATTTTCACAAATGCCCCATCGGAACGTCTCTTTTCTATGGCTGCTTCTCTCCGGACTCTCGGCTCATTTTACAGCTGCTTCGTTCAGGACCTGCTCCCTTCCCTCCTGCTCTCAGCAGGACAAAATTGGCACTTGGTGAGCTTCTTGTCACTGCTGGGTTCTTCTGTTGTCCTTGCTATCCTTGCCTTATCTCAGAACTAACTCAGCTGAAGGGCAGAAGCGCGTTATTTCCTTTCTGATGCCTTAAGCTACACTTCAGGTCCTCTGCGTCTCACTGAGCTAGCTGTTTCCTAATCCCGGAGATTGCTGAACTCGTTGCTCCCTGTCTTGCTTCCATGGATTTTTCCATGTCTCCTACGGCAGGTTCCTGGGTCTGGCCACAGCCCCATGCTGCTGCACGGGCAGATCCCAGTGCAGCCCGCCTTGGGTCTGTGTTTCCCATCATGTACGCCCTGACTTCAAGCCGTTGTTCATAAATCCCACTCGTCCTCTCCGTGCTTTAAGGCTCCGAGGTGTCTGACTCAGGGATGTTGTCTCCCCTTGGTTCTCTCTGGGATCTCTGCATTTACTTAAGCCTTACTTAAGCGATCTGCCCCGATAGTGCTCTCGCTATGCTCACGTTTCTTTACATTCAGAATAGTGCTTCCTAAGGTCTCTTTAATTTACTTACCTCAATTTGCGTTATTGGAAAGCATCCTCCTAGAGCTGGAAGTTTTTATTGCTCATGGAGGAAAAAAGTTTATATTAATTGTCAGTTCAGTTCATCTTTTTTCCGCTCCGTCCTTCATATTAAACTTCCTTTTGGACTTAATCTTCTCTAGTAAAAGCAAGACCTTAACCTCAACCTTTCTTTGTAAGTTAGATTCTTTTGACCTGGCGTCATCTTTGTTACAAAGCTTCACACGCTGCAGTACAATAATATTTTTCTTGTGGTGCAATGAACAGCACTGCAGACGCGGTTCCAGATGGGACGATTTTTTCTCTAAATTAGCGACTGTCTTAATAGATATTTTCTGTGGCTTCCAAACTATGTGGTATTGCTTGAACGAAAATGTAGTTCCTCTGAGAGATTTCAAGCCCAACTTTTGCTGGGCTTCCAGACATAATTTTTTAAACATTTATTTGCACAGTCAACACTAGTTTGCTAGGGTACTGCATTTGCATTTTGAAGCTACATCTTTAGAATCAGATTGAAAATACGAGTATTCTCTGGTATACTTTTATGACAGAACAGAATTTTCATGCAGGTTTGTGTGTTAATATAAGGGTTAAACTATGGCAAACGTGTCTTGAAACAACTGGAATATTTCTTTGCGTCAAGAGCGCAAAGCCCAGCTCTCAGCCACACTGCTACTGCACTTGTAAGGCTTCACCTCAGACTGGTTAATTTTTTGTCATTTTAAAGTAATCATTTGAGAAGGCAGTTTTAATTTGTACAACTTGCTTCCAAGTCCAACAGAGTCATTTACTCACTTGAAACTTCCCTGGGGGGTGAAGAGGACGTGTTTGTACCGACCGGCCACGCTGCGACAAGCAAGCGAGCGCCATTTGGCGGCTGCTTTAGGGAGACGCGAGTGGGCTCTCGGGAGATTTGCTGGAGTTCTGCTTTGTCAAAGGCAAACGTGAAAAATGCAGTAAATCATGAAAAATCCACCAGGATATGCTACAAGCCTTAGGATTACAGGCACCTTCTTACAAATTTAAAGCCCTGTGGACAAAATATAAATCAAGAAGCCTCAAAAACTCAAGATTTTCTGAGAACGGCTGGGGAAGTGGTGGAGGGACCGGACTTTGCGCCCTCGCAATAGCAGGGAAGTTGGCAGATGAAATATGAGAGGGGGCCAAACGGAAAAGCTGAGAACAAGAAACTCTGGTTTGTTGGTTTGTTTGTTTTTTAAAAAAGCCCAACACACAAACACCGCTGACAAAGACAAGTTGTATGGTTCCATATAATCCTAAACTCTACATTTTTTAACAGTAGCAACAGATCTGACTTGGTAATTCTTTCACTGGGGAATTAGGCGTTCATCCATGCAACCCTGGAAAACGTTGGAGGCCACCCATTGAGCTTTGGTCAGAACAGAAAGCCTTCAGTAACCCGACAGACGTACGGCCTGTGGGATTCCGCCACGCTTATCACCAAGGAAAGCGGCCCCTGCGAACCGGGGGGTGCGGGTGGCTTTGCCTGAGCGAGTGGGAAGAGGAGCGATATCAGAGTGGCACACAGAAACCCAGCAACGCTGGCGATGGCCAGAAAAGTGAGAGCTGCTCTTGTGCCACTAGTGCATCCAGTACTGTGCTTTGCTGGTTTGGTTTGGGTTTTTTGAATTCCCAGGCTTCAAATAGTCTTTATTAATAATAATAGATAAGCTTTATTATTTACAACAGTTTTATACAAACGGGTGATTTTTGTTATATTAAATTGCTATTTGGTAATCCACACGATGGTGAAACTTCATTTTGACTGCTAGAAAGCTCTTATTTAGTTTTCAGAGTATCAGTTTCTAAATAGTTGGATTTAATTTGTTCCAGAGAAATTCTGAGATTTTTCTGAATGGTTATTCACCTAATATAATTGGGATGGTCCATAGAAAAATATTAAATTTAAACCTGTGCTTTTCTAAGTCCTTTTAAGATTGCAGGATCTGTCTAGTTGCTTTCGAGACGGAGAGTTTGCAGTTCAGTCCCATGTTCTTCTTGTAGCTCTGTCTGTCCTGGCACATCTGTCTGGAGCCATCACTGCACTCAGGTGTCCCCTCCGCTGGGCAGGATTTTTTTAATGCCGAAACCAGAAGGACTGTTCCAATTTTTTTACAGTTCCATCAAGTGAAAGGCACCAGCCCCCTTCAAGGCTTGCCTGCGGGTGGGTGCTGTTGGGGCTGGGCAGGTGCCACCCAGAGGTGGCTCCTGCGGTGACCAGCCGGGACAGGGCAGCGAGTGCCCGCTCCGGGGCGATGGCACAAGCGTCGCCTGGCCAGACCCTGTCCTGAGCATGACCGGCTCTGCGTGTCTGTGCTCGCAGTCGAGCGCACGTCGCAGTGGAGTGCAGAGGTGGCTCGTCCTGTCCCTGTGAGACGCTGCTGGAGCTGTTGTGTTTCAGGAGAGAAAGTGGGATTTTCGTGTAGCCAAAGTGCTGGAGCTGTGCCTGCGGGTGGGGCGATCCCTGCGGGATGCAGGGAGCAGAGCCGGGGGGGCAGGAATTCCCTATGGCTGCGGGGGCAGCTTGGTTCATCGAGCTCTCCTGAGAAGATGTCATAAGAAGGGTGCGTGTCTTGGTCATTAGGATTTGTCCATGTTGCATTACTAGATGAGATTTCTATTTACTTTTAGCTTTATCCTCCACCTGCGTCCCACTGTCCATAAAGAAAATCCTGCTCCTGTCACTTAGGAAGCAGCAGTTTTCCAGCGTTTCCCAAAATTCCCTCCAGAAAGAGATTATGTCACATCTGAGCCAGATGCTCATGGAAAACAAAGTGTCTCAGCACAGTGAGTCCTGGGAGAGACCCTCGCAGGCAGGGGCGACCACAGCGGTGGGGACAGTGTTGGGGAGGAGGGCTTTTCCTCCGGTTAACTCAAATAACGGCCAAACACTTTGATTTTAATCAGTAAGGGAGAGCCAAATGCTGGCTGGCCTCCTTCCAAGGTGGACCTTCCCATTTCTCAAGTGGGAGTGGTGTTCTTTAGCCTCTAAAACCTCCAGTAGATTTTCTCCTCCTGTCCTTTGATTACGGATTTGTTTGACGCTTCAGTGGGTTGTGGCTCTAATGACAGCAGACCTGTGTCAACCAGGACAGAGCTGCTCCCGGTTGTCAGTTCCTGGCTTTGCCTCTGCTTCCGAGAAGTGGTCTGACAGAGGTTCTCTTGATCTTGTACATTATGAGGAATAATTCTCAGTACAAAAGTTAATTAAGTGGATTTTTGTATTTCTCCAACTGTCCCCTGTGCATACCTGTGGAGCAGGCAGATGAGCAATGACAGTGCTGTGCAGATCTTTGTCAGGTATTTCTTTTAATAGTTTACCTGCAGAAAGCAGATGCGTAGAATGAAACAGAAGGCTCCTACTCACTCAATAAACATTGAAAAGTTAGTTCTGGACATATTTTAAGGTAACTTTTCAATGGAAAATAACTGATTGAACCTACTGTGGTAGTGCCTCCAGTGAATTAAACATGGTATGAAGTTCATGTTTTCTTCCCCCCAATTTTTTTTTTTTTGAGACAATCATGTCATTAACAAACTACTACAATGAAAAATAGTGAGCATACTGCCATAAACTCGGATCTCCCTTAAGAGAAACTGCTGTTTGCATCTTCACCCCCAATTTCTTTTTTTTTCTTTTTAGTTCCATGAACAGATATGATTTGTTACACCTTCTCATTTCACCCAGAGCAAATAAATTATACCAAAGAAAAAAATAATTCTGAATTAAACTGTTTTCTTGTCCTCCTTACACTTCATCACTTTGTGCGAATATTTGAAAGGACAACTAGGTGCTAACCTTGGATGTTAAACGTTTGGCCTAACTTCTGCGCATTGTTTACCGAAACAGAAGGGCCACAGTGTAACAGCAGTAGTATAAGCACGTGTCAACACGGGTCACTGATATTTTAACAGGCGGTTTTAATTCATAATAAAACTCAGTAGAGATTTTTAGGGTGAGTTAAATTTATTGCAGCAGCGCCCTCAAGTGCTGCGACGCTTTAAAGGTCTGATGGCATCTCCTGCAGGACGCTAGGGGTTGGTTTGCTGGGGCTTGATTCTTCAGCGTGTTCAGCCCAGTAAGAGCATAGGCATTATTTTGGTTTAATTTTGAGTGCTCGCACAAATCTGTGAGACTGTTTAAATTAATAATAGCATGAAGGGAAGTGTGCTGGTTTTGGAGTTTCTGTTTTAATTGCTCTGTGGTACGGAAGGTGCTGTCAGGAGCAGTTTGGTTGGAAGTGATGGTAGAAGGAGCTCCTGGGCAGAGGAGCTTTCAGGTCAGCGATGGACCAGGTCCTGCAGGATGCCAATTTGTAGTTGAGATGCTCAGTGCCAGCAGAGCCCAGTGCAGAGCTTTATAAACTGTTCTTCAGCTCCCACGGCCCTTTCTTGGTTTAGGCTGTGGAGATAACGGAGTAGAATTGTCTCTGGTGTGACTCATTACTGTAACAAAGAATTTGTCCGGATTCAGATGTGGTATTCATTTGGTACTGGGATAACCATGTCTGGCAGGCTGTGGACCAGTACGCTATTTATAGTGATATAAACTGTGTGGACATAACTATGTCAGGATAAAGCAACTGTGGTCTGCTAGAGGTGTTACACCACCCTCAGCCTACTGGCGAGGAGCCCGTAGCCCCTGGGCTCGCTGGACTGTGGTTTTGCCAGCAGAATCCCGCTCTCCTGGAGGGAGCCCAGGTTGCAAGCCCCGCTCTTCAACTTCTGAACAATAAAGCCACAGTCGCTTCCAAAATTGCAGCACCTATTTTAGCTGTCTGACAAAGCTGTCAGTGTGATTGCCTCCATTCTCTAGAATTCCCTTCTGTTCAGCTCCCCACCTCTGGTCTCCCAGCATGTATGATCAAAGCAGGTCAAGTCATCTTTGTTCAAAAGCAGAATCTCCCAGGGGCACCGGTGCTTTGGAGAAGCGGATTTAGCCCAAGAAAATGATTCCACGGGGGTAATGCAATCATAGGATCTAATAATTACCTGGATCCACAAAGTGAACTTTGAGGCATTGCTGAGAGCAGAAGGCATCGCTTACAACACTCCTCTTGTAAAGATACTGCCCTTTCTTCCTAATTCTTAAGGGTTATTTTTGTAAAGATACTTCAAAGTCTCTATTTTATATTCCTTGCATATACTATTCAAATGTGGATTTTTTAGTGTCCTTTTGTGGGGGTTTCTCCAGATCCAGAGGGAATAGCAATTGCAATAGTGATAGCAATCTGTGGAATGAAGAATTGCAACATTTGGGCAATACCCAGTCTTAATATTTGAGTCTTGAATGAGTATTTCTAGAATAAACCAGGAAGAAAATAAGAGGTCAGGGAGAAAACAATTTAGAAATCATTCAATTGTTTGACTTATGAGAAAAATAAAATAGTGACACGTCTTTAAAATAAACAACTATAAAGGTCAATGGCCATCTGGAGATCCAGTAGCCCAGGATCACTCGGGCTTTTTTTAGCCACTTAAACAAAGAAGCTTTGAAGCCTTTGGCCGAGGTGCTCCTTGATGCCACACACACGGAGTTTCATGCAACTCCTTCTTCAGGTGACCTTGGGCTGGTTTTCATATGCAGGATGCAAAAATGACTACTTTTCTTTCACTGGGAGTTTTGCCGCTTTGTGGCAGTGCTGTGAAGAGTTACGTGACTCAGTCCCTGTTACAGCTGCCTTGGTGCTCCCTGGTACGGGCTGGGGAAGATGCGCCAAATTCTTACAGGCAGATTTCCCCGTCCCCGGGGGAGACACCAGCAGGCTCTGGAGCAAAACACAAGGGCAGTGTGTGAAATACTGCACGTTACATGTCTGTAGGCAGGCGCAAAAGATGGTGGGCTTTGTATTCATGGGAAAGCTGTTGTCTCATTGTCTCTTTCTCCCCAGCATAATTTATTTTTTCAGTGTAGAGGGCTTATCTACATATACAACTTCATTTCTGTTTTATTACGTTCTAATCTATGTAAGGAGCAAGACGACTCCATTCCAGAAGGAATTACCCAGTTTGGTTGGTGGGGATGCGCCTGCCTGTTTGTCTCCATCCCCTGCACAGCTCTGGGATTGTTCTCCCTGGATGTCCCCCAGCCCCTGGAATTCTAACAGGCAGTTAAATGCACCACTGCGGTCAGTTTCATACACCCCGGGGCCCTAATCCTGCCCTGTGATCCTACATGACCACAGCTAGAGTTGCTGGACTTGTAGTCTTTGTCTGAAGGTGAAATGCCTGGCCACGTCTCAGCAGGGGACGCTGAACGGTGACATCTGGAAGGAGCAACAGCAAATCTAAAGGGGCACTCCCTGGTCAGGAGTTTTGGCAGAAATGTGGAAGTGCTTCAGGGCAGAAACGGTCTCCAAGAACATCTCCCAGGGTGGATGCATGTTACTAAGAACTGGAGTGTATTATCACAAGAGCTACACATGCTCTGTTTTCTCCTCCCTTGTGGTTCTGCCAGGCTGGAGCTGGGTATTTGCAAGACGCTGAGTGATGAGATCTGTACGACAGTACTCTTCACTAAAGCGAGCCCCAAGCCAGGCACTCCCGACACCAGGAATGGCCACGAGACCCATGTTGGAGCCCACGCCATTCTGCTGCAGAGGACAGCAGCAAATGTCCCAGTGTGGCAGGGACAACTCACATTGTTTCTGTTCTCTTTGCACCCATGCTACAATCGCTATCCAAAAATGAGGGGGAAAAAGAAGCGGAGGGGAAAGAGGGGAGGGAGGAGGAAAAAGAAGTAGCCGTTTCCACTTAATGAATACTCGGCAAACCTCCAAGGGGAACGTGACCAGGGAGTTTGGTTTTGCTAACAGAAGAGGGGGCCAAAGCTGCAAGGACTGAGGGTGGGTTTCAGATTAAGAAAGGAAGAGGGTGAAAATGGGAAGGAGCCATGGAAGGAGAGGAGCAGAGGAAGGGGCTGAGGGGGTTTGTGTGGTGGGAAGCAGTTGAAAACGGGGCCTTCCTCGGGGCTCAGCCTGGGGAGGGGGCAGGCAGCTGGAGCACCGGGGTACAGACCTCCTGGCTCAAGGGGCTCCTCAGCAAAAGAACCCTGGGGGGATGCATTCTGGAGAAAGATGTCAGTGCTGGAAAAGCTCGTTGGGTTTCCGAGTGTCCCAGCCCAGCTGTGTCCTGTTGGCTCTGGGGGTGCCCAGGACCAGCCTCTCCCAAAGAGCATTCCGGGTGCAAGCCGGGGGCCGGGGCCCGAGCTGGGCATACCCTGCCCAGTGCTGGGGTATAGCCACCACTGTCCTCTGGCGACGGGTTTACATCTGCAGTGGGTTATTATTTGCAACTCAGTTGGAAAAAAAGAAGTTCCTCGAGCTGTACTTTGCCTTAATAATATCAATTTCTGTAACGTTACTGCACGAGCATTTTATTCATAGCTTGGGTGAGGTTGTACTTTTCTGTCTCTGTCTTGCTTCTGCTTTTGAAACCCGGGGTATAGCGCTTCCACAGCAAATTCAGGCCTTTGCAGAGGTTTCCACGCTCTGCTTGGTTAGAAAGTACTCCTGGCCCTTGGGCTGAGCTCTCTCTCTTGCTCAGAGAAATACCTTGCACAGCAACCACAACAGGACAGGTTTCTTGCGGCAGGTTTGCCCAGCCATGCTTACATCTTCCCTGTCTTCTGAATGCTTGCTTGATGTCACTCTGCAGCAGCTCAGTGACGACTGAAAGAAAGAATAATCTGTATTTCTTGCAAACAGGGAGAGTTACCACGCTGATAGCAATGTGGCAATGAAGTTTCCATTTCCCTGCTTAAAGCATCTCCTCCCAGAAAGGCATCTGCAGAACCACTGCTGCATCTTCCTATTAATGACATTCAGGATCATGGTTTTCAGTGATTTTGCTTCTAGCCGTTCTGAAAGCAGCCTGAAAATGGCACTTGATTGCTGATGTCGCCTCATGGGAGGTGGTTAGTGTGAACCGCTGCCCGTGGCAGGCAGCTACATGCTAGTGGAAACTGGTAGAAATCGGCATATTACAATAAAAGATTTATAATGCATACAATGAGCACAGCTCCAAGAAAAGCCTGACCAGCTCGCTGCACGTCTGTTTTGGTGATATGCGAAATTTTGGAAAGGCACTGCTACACATAGACACTTTTTGTTCCTGTATAAACAAAGCGATGTGGGTGTATACGTGGTAGAGCTATGGAGGGAAAATACATCCCGAAAACTCTTGTGCAGACAAGACGTGAGGGGATGTGATTTCCCACTGAGAAGCCAAAATCAAGAATAATATCAGAAAAGCAACTGAAACGGGGCTATTAGGAGGAATAAATGTGGGTAACGATGTTGGCAACTGTTACAATCATTTTTTCTCTGGGTCCCACCATGGTTATTACTCTTTTCCTCAGAGCTACACTCTGTGGAGCACTGGCACTGAACTTCTGCTGTCAGTCCAAATAAACCACATTTTCTCACTCTTAAGAGTACTGAGAAACGTTTCAAGTGTGCCCAAAAGACTCGTAACTGGAAGGTATATTTTCCTTCAAAGTCTCATAACTTTGGGAGGGTTTGACCCCTTATTTTTAAGTGGCTGGGATTTGCACATTTGCGATAAATTGCACTAAAATACTGTTGTTTGCTGCTGGTGGTGGTTTTTATTGCCGCTGCTTGGTGGTACCTGGGTTGCCACCCTGCCTCTGAACCGGGATTCTTTGTCTCGGCAGCAAGAGAGTAAAGCGAGGAAACCTGTGCTTCCAAGAGAGGAAATTTGAACCACAGAGCGTGTCGGTATGAGATGGGAGGTGGCATTAGTGTGGCACCTGGGTTCCCTGGGCACAAAGCGTTCCACCGCGCTGGGCGCTGGCCTCAGCCGGGAACTTGCCTCAGTGCCGCAGCTCTGTTGCACGTGTGAGTTGTGAGTCCTGCATAGGTGATAATGGGAATTCACATCAGATTTGGAAGGCATTAGTAACAGTGAGGGAATGAATCCCACATTGTTAAAATATCCTGCATGAATAATTTTTGCAGATAACACTGTGTATTTATGTCTTTGCCAGTTGTGGTGCCACTTGTAGACCAACTCCTCGAGCCGGCTCCAGCCCCTCCCCACCCCAAGCCCCAAACCCCCAAGTAGAGCTGTCTGGAGGCAGACCAGGAGCCGTTTCCGGCATCATTTCTAGAGCCACGTCTAGAGTAGTTTCCAGCGCCCACCTCTGAGTGTGACTCTAAAGCCATTTCCAGAGCCGCCTTCAGACCTGCCCTGCGTGCGAGTCTGCAGTGGCTCCCCCTGCTCCTCTGGGGTGAACCAAGGTGTTGATCCCATATGGAGCCCAGCTGGAGCTGCCTCTGTACCCGCAGAGGGCCTGCCCTGCTGCCTCCCTGGTTGTACGTCTTTCGAGTCTGCCAAGGGCATGGGGCAGCCTACGTGGGTTACTGGCTTTTTTTCTCTTTTCTTGTTTTCCCGCTGCCTTCCCCTGACCTGCCCTGGCAGCAGCAGCCGTGTCAATGTGTGCTTTGTGGGAGCGGACGGGCTGAGCCCTCTCGGCAGGATGAGCTCAGGTAGGAGGAACGCAGAGAGCTCCCTTCATCAGGCAGGGCCCCGCCGGCGGCTGCGGGGCACGTCCGGCCAGTTATAAATGGATCATGGGTTGCTATTTTTAGCTGAGAGAGGATTGTAAATATAAAAGGGTATAAAGTGCAAAACTTAGCAACAGTGGCGTTTGTTTGCTTTTTCTTTTTTCTTTTTTTCTTTTTTTTTTTCCCCACCCTCCCCGTTGGCAGGAATGTGTTTAGAGAGGAATGAAGTTAAAGCAGGAGATTTGCTGGGTGATCGCCTTTGGACTTTGCACTGTGTGCAACTTTTTTGTGTGTGTGTATATATATATATAAAAGAAGATATGTCTCTCCATGCAAAGGAGGGGCAGGAGGAGGGGAGCCCAGATGTCCCTAACGCTGTGTAAAGCAATCCAGAAGTGCAGCCTGCGATGGGGAGCGGGGTCCCAGCGGGGGGAACGGGCTGTGTGTGCGGTGGGGAAGTGGGGTCCCAGCGGGGGGGTGGCGGGATGGCGGGGCCCTGCCTGCAGGGGGACAGAGGTCAGCAAATGGAAAACACTGACATGGGTAAAAATAGTAACAGCAGGGCTAAAAATAGCTTGTGGAGCAGTCGATGTGCTGTAACTGCTCTGGGGAACTTCCCCCCCCAACTTTGCCCATTCCTGCCCTGCTCCAGTGAGGGATCCCAAAGCAAACCCCTCTGCAGACTGAAACGCTAAAACAGCACCCTGCACACTGCAGAGGGTGAGCTTGGGTTACTTTTTGACGTTTTTATGGATTTTTTTTTTGGTGTTTGTTTGCTAAAACTTTGTGCCAGAGAAGGGGGACAAATTCCTCTCTGGCTGAGCCTCTCGCAGAGTCCTGGGACAGAGCGGTTAGAAGGTCCTTGGCGTTGTTTCTGGCTTTCTTTTCTCCTTGTTTTTCACCTTTTTGGTGATTTTTTCTTTTTTTTTTTTTTTTTAATGGTGGTGTTCTTGCTTTGGTTTTTGAGACCCTCTTGTCGCTGCTTCCAGGAGCGCAGCCTGCAGCCCAGTGGTCCGGCCAGGGCCCCCCCGCCGGCAGGGGACGACCGACCGACCGAGCCGGGGGACGCTGGCGGGCGCTCAGGGGGCTGCGGGGGGCCGTGGGCCAGCCAGTGCAGGTGCTTGGCGGGGCTGGGGGTGGGACGGGCTGTGGGGGGGTTGCAGGACTGCCCTGGGGGACCGTTTTGGGGCTCTGGCTGTGAATTTGGCTCATTTTGCCTGGGCTGGGCAGCCAGGGCAGCAGCAGTGTCCCTGACAGGCCACAGGCCTGGCTGCTGAGGCTGTCCTGCCACAGGACAGAGGCAGGCAGAACATCCTGTAGTTCAGAGGAAATTACAATTTTAATCAGATTTGGATTTTTTTTTAAGTTGAAACTTTCTGCCTGGCTCGTTATTGCCCAGGTTGAAGGCTCGGGGTGCTGTTGGTGACGCCTCCGCTCTGGTGAGTGGCCTGTGGTGGGAGGCCACGTCCCTCAGGGCCCGCCGGGCTGCTCCTCGGCTGCGGGCACGGGAAACGAGCGCGATAGACAAGGTGAACACAACAGACGAGGTGACGCCAGCTTCTGTGTGGAGACATGGCTGGCGCTGCTGGAAGCTGTTGGGTTTAAAATGGAGGCTGATGGCTGCTCCTCTGCTCAGGCTGGGCGCGGGCCTACAGGTGCTGGGCCAGGGCTGGTGGTGAGGGGCAGGAGCGAGGCGAACCTCCTTAATTGTATTTAGCAAGCTAAGCCCTCAGCATTTAATTACTTTTTTTTTTTTAAGGATTGGACATTCCACAGCTTGTTTCTCTAGATCACTTTAAATTAGTTTTGATGTTTAAATATGCTTCATATGAAGCCTGTCTAAATCCTTTAACCAGTATATTTTTGAAAGCACAAATATGCTTTCATTTGATAGAGTAGCTAAAAAAATACTTTTTGTATTTGAGCAAAGCTGTTTTGTTTTTAAATTAAGTTGTTCAAATCCTTCTAATTTGATGATTTCATATTTGATTCAGCACATAGAAACCACTCAGAAACTCCTGTTATGAATCTAAACTGAACATTCATTTTCTTATCAAAATATTATTATAGAAAAATATTAGTCATTCTTCTTGGCATAGCAAGCAAAGAAACATGTGGATGTGTTAATTTATTCCAGACCCAGCAAAGAGGGATAGTTTATATAAGTAAAATAAATAATTCTTGCCTATTTAATAATTGGATCATTTTAACAATAGTTGACTAATAGTCAGATGTCTGAAAGACATCTTGCCCATTTCTATTCTTTAGGGAATTCAACACTTAAAGAGAGTTTTTTCCAGGAATTTTCATTTTTTCATTGTTACCTTTCTACATACTTAGTATTTGTTGCCGTCCATAATTTAAGTCAGAACTAGGAGAAAACAGCCCAAGTGTAGCTGAAATTAATCCCTTGCAAAGAAATTAAATTGGGATGATAAATCTTGTGATGGACTTTAATATGGGTATACCCAAGATAGAGTTATTTTAAAAGTGTATTATTTTACTGTAGCATAGGTAAAAAAGATATGGATTCTCAGAAATAGTGATGCATTGGTTAGTCATTTATTGGTTTTGATAACGTTAATGGATTGTTCAATTATATATATTTAATTCCAAGTTGCATTGGTGGTACAGGAGTGAAAGTTAAAGAAATTGAAAATTTTTCTCACTGCTGTAGTATAAATGAAATTCCTGTATTTCTACATATGGCTCTGCTAGCTATTAAATTGTTAGCACTGCCTTTCGAGTTGTTTAGCTCCTGTCCGTAACTGCTTTAACATTTTGTTGTGTTTTCCTGACTTTGAGAACGCAGGTGGAGTGTCTCTTTATGTTGGTAACTGATAACAGCTAGATAAGATTAACTTCTAGGATTATGTTATTTTAGATAACAAAATTCTACAATTGTATTTTTTCATTTTCATTTGCCTGATCTTTAAATAAATCAATTCTGTGATTGTTACTTGTAAGTAATACAATTTAAACCCCCTCCTGCCTATAGTATGATGGTGAGGGTATTGTTCATGGAGTGCAAACACACACAGTAAGTACTTAAACACTCATGGGTATTTTTACTACCCATTAAAATAATAAAAACTATATAAGTATCAGAAGCTAGAGTGCAGTAATAATTTACCATTTTATTTGAAAGGGATAACTTATTAAAATACCAGATAAACTGTTTTATATAGAGAATATATTAGAGGGTTTTGAAAACACAAAATATTAGTAATGTTTTGACAATGTAAAGATAGACTATCTTTGGGAAGTCACAGCTGAAGTCCTGCGTTCCTTGTTTGTTCAGAATAATTTTTACAGAAGTAGAATTTTGGATCGTGGTAGGGAGTTCAATGCTGTTCTCTAGAAACTTCACAGGAGAATTACATTTTGTTAGAAAAAAATAAGACGGTAGTTGCAAAGCCAAAACCCTCTAAAAAGAAGATAATTAGCATTTTGCCTGGTAAACTTTTGCTATTGCATGTTATCACAGTAAGAACACAGCAGGGGGGAGTTTTGGATCAAGCATTTTGATACTTGCATTTTTCCTTGGAACGTGCCCCCTTCTCCTTGTATTTAATGAATTGAGTTCAAGATGGCATTAATAAAATTTGTTAATTTAAATTCTTGGGTAATATGTTTCTTCTTCATATTATAAATTTATACATAGGTGAATAAGATGGATATAATTAATGTTTTTCATAATTTTGATGTAGTTTTTAAAATTTAATGGTCCAATTTGTCATGTAAATTGTTTTACATGATTATCAGATTACTTAATTTTGACAGTGTAACTATAGACTCGGTATTACATGTATTGGAAGCTTATTCTGTACATTTATACTGGTGCAGTGCTAAGGAGTCAGCTTTATGCTAAATGTGAACTGTAACCGTAGCATTAAACATGTAGTTAAAGCAGGGAATCTGATAGTAGCAATCATGACTAGAAATTTAGAAATCTTAAACAGTGGGAGAAAGTCATACCGAATAATATGGTTTTTAACTCTAAAAATAAAATTAAAATTCCTAAGTCTTGGTGAAAATAAATTTTTAGCATTTTTCTAGACAGTAAAAAATGAGCACAAGGAAGACTAATATTCTGAGAACCTGTAGCATGGCATTTCTAAATAAAAGAAGGAATGCTATTAGTGAGATACAAATTATGATATTTGTTGTTGATCCTTCATTGTTTTTTTTTCCCCAGGGAAAGATAGTTAATTAAAACAAGGAAAATGCTGAGGGTCTTTGGTGAGAGAACAGGAACCCAGCTCATTCTTGACACAATTGGAATAGTAAACCCTACTACAGAGCGTCTCGAGGGGCCTCTGCCAGGAGCTCGCTGCAGAACTTCTGCGCTTCTCCCTCCCGTGTGCAACAGCAGGAGCAGACATTTAAATTGCTTCTTATTGCAAGGGAGCACGTTAACATCAAGCCACACTCAAGTAAATATATGACTAGTTTAGCAATGATTTTGATTATCTATAACTATTGGCAATAATTCTAGTCCTCTAGTCCTCCTTTATATTTATATGAATATATTTTTAATCATTTTCTTGAGTGAGAGATGTAGGGAAAAGGAAGCTTGGCAAAAAACCTGGGAGTATTGACTTGCTGTTTGCATATTTGGGAAGGATTCCCTTTGAAATATTCCTAAGGCTTTAGAAAACTGGAAAGGAAAAAGAAACTTACTACAGTAAAACCACTGATGTAATTAACATTTCCTAAAGTGGTGCAAGGCTTTCAGTTACCTAAATAGTTTGTTTCCATTTTAATAACAAAACTGAGAGAGATTACCAACCTACAGTTTTAATGTCTTCCGTCAGGTTGTGCGGGTCCTGTTACTACTCTGAGCCCCTGGATTTAACTGCTGGCTCCGGCTCGGAGCTGTGCCACTCTCCCCACCAGCCCCTCTGCTGAGGGCTCCTCCCGTGGGGCAGCCCCCAGCCCCGGCTCCCGGTGCGGGGCTGCAGCCTGCGGAACGCAGAGTGCGTGTCGGGAAGCTGGGAAGTCACGTGTGATTGATTCGCTTGATTTTAACTGTGAAAAAAGAAAATATGTACTCATGGTTATGTAGTGATTAATAGTGCTTACCCAGATTTTTTTTAATCCACCTCCCCCCCCCGCCCCGTGCAAATCCCTCGCAGTCAGAAGTATGTAGCCAGGTATCCAGCGCATACCACTGGTATCTTAAAAAATCACCTCTCAAAGCTCTCTGCCTTAGGCAGCACAGAGCTGCCAAACCAGACTCCTGCCGACTATCGCAGGGCATCCCCTGCAGGGAGCCGAGACTTCTCCCCACAGTTTTGACAGAGCAGCTGTCTGGCATAGCCAGAGCTGCAGCTGGATGGCCCCAGCCTTGCTCTTCCCGCTTTTCTGTAGGGAGTTTATAAATACACACTGCTGCTTGTACCGTTACCCCGCATTAGGATGGAGCGAGCGGACAGGCGGTCCTGCATGCAACGTGCGTTACCAAACCCGCAGAAGAAACCGTTCCCAGAGAGAGCTCTCCAGCTGCCGGCAGTGGCCCTGGCTGCTCCGCCGCGGTCGCTGGCACTGGTTTCTCTGCACTTTCTATACATTCAAAACAATGGAATATTCCCAAACCCACTGACAGCTGCCGCCAGCAGTTCGGAGGGAGCCCCTGTGCCGTCCTTCCCTCCCTTGGGGCTCTGCAGCAGCGGGCTTGCTGGAATGCTTTCACACAGCTCAAGGGAGATGTTTCTTAGCACTGATCTTACAAACAGCCACTCTGGGGGATTCATGAGCACT
The DNA here is from genome assembly GCA_013396915.1 of Stercorarius parasiticus. Taxonomy (NCBI): domain Eukaryota; kingdom Metazoa; phylum Chordata; class Aves; order Charadriiformes; family Stercorariidae; genus Stercorarius; species Stercorarius parasiticus. The sequence goes on along the minus strand of VWZL01001006.1, from coordinate 1,186,396 downwards.
AAAGCGTGTCCCAGAGGGGTCCCTTGGCCCGAGGCAGGGGTCTCGAGCAGCACTCCCGAGCCCAACAGGCCCCAGGGGGCCTCGGGAGGGAGTGAAGCCCAAGGCCAGAGGAGGATGCAGATGCTGAGACCTCAGTGTCAGCCCTGCTGTAGGCACAGAAGTAATGCACATACAAATGCAACTTTTAGATAGAAGGATTGAAAGAATGTACTCGCTTTATTGTTACGGGTTCAGTCAAGCTGCAAGTGAACCTGGTGCAGGAATAATGTGGCTATAGGCTTCTTGCAAAGCAGCGTCGCCCCAGATGGATCGAGGGAGCACCCAGACTTTGTACTGGAGCAGAGGAAGCAGCAGGGAGGGTCTGTGAGGCTCCAGCTCCTCTTCTGCACGCTGCCCTGGGAGCGGGCCGACGCTGGTGTGACAGCCGCAGGTCAGCTTTCCCTTATATGGGAAAACCCTGCTCTAATTTTTAAAGCTATGTGTTGTGGCAGTGCTGGATATGGGAATTTTATAAGCAAAGCTGAATGCTTGTTATGTTCGTTTGTATGCCAGTATCTGGAGTGCTGCTGTTGCGGTTGCCACTGCAAGGTACGCTTGCAGCCCTTTGCAGGTAGACTCCCAGCATTTTCCCACCTATTTAGGGTTTTCTAACAGAAGTGTGAACCCGGGTACGGCACAGGGGAAGGCACGATGCTGAGATGCTCTAGAAAAGCAAATGACCAAACGGCCCTATACACAGGACATTTTGGATTGGTGGTCTGGTGAGTCAGCTATAGAGGATAGGGATAAGCATTGCAGCAGTAAATGTGCTGCTTCAGAGGCATTATTTATTAATACGTATTATTTTGGTATTATTTGGATTTACACTGAGGTCATCCCTATACTAATCTGAATACTTCACTCTTCTCCAAGCCATTGCGGGCTGCCCATACAGTGAGTAGACAGCCAGCCTGTCATTTCTGTAATTCCCGTAATCGAATTACTGCCTGCCAGAGCAGCGAGCAACTTCGGCTAAAAATCCATGATGTACTTAGTGCCCTGATGCAGATGTCTGATCTGGAGTAGGGATCAGCCAAAATGTCCTGAGGGCTCCTGGGGGTATGAGGAGGCTGAGCCGCTTCTGGGTGTATGACCATGGTTGAATTTTTCTCTCGGTTGGTGTTTACCTCTGCGTGTGACTCTCAACTACAGCAATTAAAAGGCTGAGGAAAATGGGAAGGAAACAACCATGTCTGCCTCTGGGACAAGGTAGCTGCTCTGTCCCGTGGGCAAATGGTTGTGTGAACAAGGCTCCTGCCCTGGCAACCCTGCCCTAAATCCACTCACTTGGGGGTTTTGTTTGTTTGCTTTTAAGGAAAAAATAGAACATTAATTATTATTTGTAAAGGGCTAGATTCTCACTACAGAACAGCCCAATTAAAGTTAAATCATACAGTAGTTACTTTGCTTAAAATATTAAGCAAAGTTTGCTGCCATTGCCCTGCTGACCACTATTGTTGAGCCAGCAAGTGTTCGGAAGTGCCTGGTGGTGCTGTTGGTGGCTCCCCTGACGTTTATCCGTGGATTTAGGGTGGCAATGAAAACGTTCCTTTGGTGCAAGCCTGACTAGTCCAGCAACAGAAGTGCCAGCATGAGCAGGATGTGAATCTAAAAAAAATTTTTATGAACTTGTTTAAACCCAACCATTTTGCAGCCCTTCCAAAAAGAACCCAGAAATGAAACCCACCCTGGCAATTCCGTGCGTGGTCCAGGTCATGGCTGGTTATTCCCACCGCGTGCCCTGTTCTAGGGGCAGCACCTGTGGGAATGTGCCATTTTCTCGGTAGCTGGAGAGGAAAACATTGCAGGTACTTGCTGGCTGGAAAAGAAAGATGCAGCAAGCAGCAGCTAGTTGCAAAACAGCCGCTTTAAAGCAGAAGCTGCCTGGCTCTGCCAAAGCTGAAGGGCCAGCCCCAGAATGGAATGCTTATAAAAATAAGATGGTAACCATGCAGCAGAAAAGGAGTAGAGACCAGGAAGTTTCAGTGTTACATACAACATGATACTCTGCTTGGAAAAATATTGTCACAATTATAGAGATATGGGCATGGATCCATAGTTGAAAGGCATAACCCAGTACCTATCATTAGGGTGATTTTAATCTCTCATTTCCAATTTTGTCTGTGGAAGAAACTCTTTTTGGCTCGAAAATTCTCATGTGAAACATTGAGCCAAAGGAGATGTGTCTCGTCTGGGGAAAAGTTTGAAGTAATTGGTTAAGGCTGGTTTTGAATTATAGAGGGAGAGAAATGTGTCTTATACCGTTTGAAAACATAACAGTATATTGATTTATTTAAAAATTTACAGGATGGTGGATTTATTTTAGTTTAACCATGTTGATATTTATTTGATGGCTTGGATTTTCAGCAAAAGGAAAGAAAGTGCTCCTTTCAGTGCAACCTGATGGGGAAATAAAAACAAGACAGCGACCTTTGAAAACGTGAATGCTGCAGCTCCTCACTCATCTGAGTAACAGTGGGATATCTTGATTTTCAATACTTGAGAAATCTTGCAGCCTGTACAAAGAAGGTTTTTCTCTTTTTATTTTAATAGCAGAACCTGATTTCTGTCATCTTGGTTTAAAAGACAGGCTATTCCTTGAGCTCTAATTACATCCAGAGAGATAAGTTTCTGCTGGGACAGGGGCTGTAGATGCAAGAACTAGTGTAAACTCGCTGACTCCATTCTCCTTCAGGAGTCGCGGAGATGCTTCAAAAAGCTGACATGGGCCACTGGAGAAGGGGCGAGTCTGCTCAGAGGAGCAGTGCTGGGCACTCCTATTTGTGCGGTCAGCTGGGAAAATGCTAAGTTCTAGCACTCCTCCAGGTTTAAAAATTATTTAAGAACATGCAGTCAAAGTGCTAGAGAGAAGGTGTACTAAAATTGCTGCTGGCCCAAAATCTTACAAATTTGAAAAAAAATGCTAAAGCAGTATATAAGTACTCTGTCTTGCTATCTTCCTCCCTCTTCTTTTCCTTCCCCCTCATGGAGCATCAGAATGACAACACAGACACTGAATTTTCATCTTTACCCATTAAAGGCTACTTCAACAACAAACTGCTTTCTGGCTTTGTAATGAAAGCGTCGCTGCTGGAAAGTGAGTTGGTGTGCCTTCTTTTGAGCTGTGGGTTTACAGACAAGCTGTACCTTCCTGTGGTGTCCTGGCAAGACATTAATAACTTACAGGCACTTAACCACTCTTCTTCTTGTTACCAGTGCCTGACAGCCTTGCAATCAGAGAAGTGTGTTCACAATAACAGCCTATAGAATATTATTCCAACAATTAATTTACTTTCCTTGCTTCTTTGCTCTTTTCCTACCACAGTAGGGACAGAGTGGTTCATCCCTCGGGTATTTAGTCACAGGGCAGATCGTTTGCATGTAGGTGGGGGGCATTCCACATTTTGTGCATTGTCTTGAACTTTCAGCCCCCTTAGCCTGGTCTTCAATGGCGCACATGCACCTGAAGTGAAATCACCCTACGGGCCGGTGCTTTGGTAATTTGTGTTGTGTCAGGGTCTACCAGTGACTGTAAAAAATGCTCTTCCAGCTCCGCACGGGGTGCTGGGTCTGTTATGCTGGAGGTTTTGCAAATCCTACCACAGCTGCAAAGCACTGAGAGAAGACCCAGCCCTTGGCTGCACTCGTTGGGTCCAGTCCTCCTCTTTTGCAGCCCCGCCGGCTGATGCACACGCTGGTTTAGATCACAGCCCCAGACGCTGCTCTGGTTCTGTTGCAAAAATTTTCCACTCCTGCTGTCCTCTACCTTTAATAGATAATGCTTTGAAAGCATTTTATTTGTTAGACAGACCTTGGCTGACATGATTCGCCTCAGCAAGCAGTGAACATGTGTATGTCACCTTTACGAGGTCTACCGGGACGCTCTGTGGGCACTCAAAGGTGGTGCTTCTGTCAAAGGTGTTGGTGTTTACAAGCAAGGCAAAACTCTTTAGAACCAGCAAAAATTAGGTCTAACAAAAGCAGTTTAAGTAAACAAAGATGTTTCTCTTTTGAGATGAGGTAGATGTGCCTGTGTAAGGACACAGTCCCTGTAGAATCTGCCCCACCACAGAGTATAAATGAAAAAAAAAACAACCACACAGTGGAAAATAAAAAAAATCACCCTTGTTGCTCTTCCTTTTCAAGCGTCTTGTCATTAGGACACGGTTGGTTGGCATATGCCAGCTGCTGCCTGACGGTGTTCCCAATAGCATTTTCCTTACTACATGTGTTCAAGAACAACAGCAGATTTCCTCCTCTACACGTGTGGCCAAAGAATTTCAGTTTTCTACCAAAATTAACTGGAGGCATGTATATCTTCATTACATGAGGCGGAGCAGGTTGTGTATAGCAGCACTGTGGGTGTCCCCCTCCCATCACCGTAGCCTCGGTACATCTCTGCCTGCGTTGAACCGACGGGATGTCTGACCTGTTTTTATAGATGTAGTTGAAGGCAGGTGACCTTTGTTATTTAACAGCTTTATTGTCCTCTGCTCCACCGCGGTATCACCTGTATTTCCAGGAAAAAAATACAAAACCATTTTGAAGCATGCAGAACAGAGGTCATCTTCGAGAGGCATCCTACAAAGTTTCTTTCCTTGGGAAAGGATTTGTTTCTTGTTAGGGAGTTTGTCACTCTATTTGCACCTTTTTTGTCGTCCAGAAAACCAGAAGCAAGATGCTGTAGCCTAACTGCATAGCCTGTTTTGTATTGCTCAAAAGCAAATTGTTTCCCCTGGCCTTGGCGGGAGTTCGGATGAAGTCGCAGCAAAGGAACAGAGCTTAAAATATAGGGTAGAGAATGATGTCTGCGCCCTTTGAAATCTCTGATAACCAATAAGCTTACGTAACTTCATAAGTATTTCAGAAGGAGCCTGAGCCGTGGAGAGGACCGGTATTTTAATTTTAATAGATTATGGTTGTTTGTCTAGGCAGAAACTTTAATTCATTTCTGCATCAAGCTGTATTTTTGGCTTATAAGACTTAATGCCTTTAAAAAACACCAGTCTTGATTTAAAGACTTTTGAGATGTGATATAAATACTTTGAAATGCAGACAGCAACGTTCTGTTACTCGAAAAAGTAACAGAAAAATATCATGTCTGTGATACTATCAGCATGCCAGATACCGAACCACCTGAAACTTCTTGGGAGGTTTTCTTAAAGCCCTGTTAGCTCAGACCCTCTGTGGAGCAACTTTTGCACATTTTTTAAGTCAGCAAGACTGCAAACAAGGATTTAGAGACTGTAAAGCAGTAAAATTGCAAAGGAGAGACACTGGAGTTGGAGAAAAGGGACTCTGATATTTAGTTTCTTTTTCTTGGCATTATTTAGACTCCCAAATGACAGCGTTTCTAGTTTTCTAGCACAAAGGAGGCCTCGTGCTGTTCAGGATCTGCTGTAAAGTTCTACTACAGATCATTCTGTATCCCAAACAATTTATCTAGTTCAATGATATTTTTATTTCACAGCTACAGTTTATAGACCTTAGTCTAATAGATGGTATTTTTGGAAACCTCCCGTTTATCTAACAATAATGGAATGGAATATCAGTTTCCATTTAGATTTTCTTGAATTCTCTCCCATTAAATCAACAACTTTTTTTAAAAAAATAAAATTTAACTTTCTTTTGCTTTTAAGGAGAAAGACTAAAAAGGAAAAATTAAAATACTATTTAAAACAAGCACTGAGGTATAAAAAAGACATACGGCACTGATTTCAAATAAGTTAAATAGTCTGGGTGGGTTTTGTTACAACATTTACATCATAATAAAATGTAATTTTAATCACAGGAATGTAACTGGTTTACAACACATACTGTGAATGCTAGAAGTAAATGTGAGCCGGCTGTTGTAACTTTTAGTTTGTGCACGTCAGTCTCACATCTTAAATCCGCGCTCTTGGGAGAGAGACCCGGGGACTGGAGGGAGAGAGTCGGATCCAAAAACTTTGTGACAAATTGACTTCCAGAGCAGCACAACGTGCTCCCCCCGTTTCTGACTGGACCCGACTACCTGAAAGGAGCTTTCTGCACGTAACCGGTGGCAGTAGCACTTTCATTTCTGTCACAGAGGTCTAAATAAATGAATTGGCCATCTGCAATTAATTCGCATTGTACAAATAGTTTGAAGACTGAGTCGTCTGTCTTCGGAACAGAACGATCTATTTTTAGCTTTTCAAGCAAGCCTGTTTTGTGTTCTTTGTAGAGTCAGCGACATTCTTTCAATTTTTCAGCTTAATTAACACAAAAGAAATTGTAATCTGAGAAGGCAGCAGAAACAAGAACCCCCTGAAAAGCATGAATTTGCAAGAAAGCAGAAGATGGCAGCTTTGCAAGAGATAGCTGGCAAAAAGAAAGAAAAAAGCCGTTGAGAGCAGTTTGTGGGATTTTGGCTGGATACCGTATAGACTAAATTTATACATACAGTTTGTTGATTCCCAGTGAGTGCTCACAGGTCTTGCAAGTGATTTTGGATTCTTTATTCTGAAAATGGTGAGGGCCACTGAAAGAACATTTTCACAGGAGATGATAACTAGCAACATAAGAATACTTACGAATAAAGCAGATTTCTGTGGAATTAGGTGCACGTGTCTGGCCCGGGTGTGAACGTCGGGGTGTGGACCCTGCGTGGCTGAGGGAACACCAAATCCCCTCCTGATGGACTCTGCGTGCTTGCAGTTGTGGGGAAATCCTTATTTCAAGCTTAGATATAATCACATATATATAATTTTTATTAGAATCACGTCCTGGGAAATGCAAAAATATCCATGCATCACAAGATGTATTCCGCACTACGTCAGTTAGAAGATTTGTAGTGATGGTTTAAGGAGAGGAGGGCACAGCTTACTGTTCAGAGGGGTTCAAGTTAAAATGATAGTTCTAGGTACAAAAAAAGGAAGTGAAAAGCTGAATAACCAACAGAATCCCAACTGCAACCAGTGAATGTTCAGAAATAGTACTTTGAAATAACGATGAGATTTCTGTGCCTGCTGGCAGGCGCTTTTCTGTTTAGATACATCAAATATACAGCATATAGCATTTGCTGTGCGTTAATACTATGCATGCATGGCATGTAAGCTTCCCAATTAAGTATCTTCCTGAGGATTCGGTTTGGGATGCTTGTGTGCAATACAGAAACGGAAGGAGGAGCTGTCATAAACACTCAGCCTACCCCTGTGGAATCCAGGCGAAGAGCTGGAAATGCTGAAGTAAGTTAAAATGGTGGCCACCCCGTGCAGCTGGTGGCCACTGCCACGGAGAGCAGGGACTCGTGCTCCTGCAGCAACAGTGCCACTGTAGCCGTGTGTTTCTGAGTCGCTCACACCATCTTTTAAAAAGAAAATGTAGATTCTAAGTCATGTAACATGGAGTGGTTAGAGGAATTTAGCTGCCTAAAAATGCAGCAAAGCTCCTAATGGGATTCTTTTTCAAATCCTGTGGTAGATATGGCAAATCTGGAAGCCCTTTTGGAGCTCTACCTGCATCTTTAGACACAAAGGTACCTTTTGAAATCTGGTCTGAAGGTGCTTGGAAAACTATTCCCCAACGGATTTCACCAGCCCAGCCATCCCGAGTATCGGCTTAGCCTGCTTCCTTCCCAATACTTGTGCATGAAGAAGTGTATCACACATTACAGAAAAAATGTGCAGAAAAAAGGGTTTGTTTAACAAGTTGCATTTAGTTCCCAGAACTGTAAGTACCTTCAAGTGTATCAAACTAAAGTAGTAGCCGTGCCTGACTTCTGGTCACAATAGGATTCTTTAGTTTGTTGCAGAAATGGGCTCCTGCAGGATGCCACCAACTTCTCTAGCTCTAAGCGGCTTTGCACAACGGAGCCTCACCTCTAGCAATAAGTGCTGGGGAGATTCCTTTCGCTGCCGAGGGCTTAGGAGACTGTATCCTCTTTTTCCCTCACGGTAGAAACAGGCTGTTTTCCATCCGTAAATGAAAAGTGCAGCTGAGCAGTTAGGGGGGAGAAGGAGGAACATCGATGTTCTTACTAAGAAACAATAAGAAAGTTGCAAAGCTGTTGCAAAGCCCCCAGGAAAGATTAAGGAGTGTAACTGGTGTCTGCAATGGACTGGCCACCCCCCCCCCCCCCGAGAACACCCGGGCATCGCGGGCACTGGCGGGACGGTTGGTTTGCTCACCTGGAAACTGAGGAAATCCGAGTACCGTAACCCCTCGCAGTTTCTTTAAGAGCCGTCTCACTCGTTTTAACTTCACGGTGGTCACAGTGCCAGGCTGGATGTGCGATTCTAACTACAGGCAGTATGAGAGCTGCTGGTCAACGCTGAAAGTTGGTGATGAATATTAAGTACTAAAAAAACCATCAGTTTGCATGCTTTTGCACAAATTTGCACTGTGAATTTGCCCCACACAATGCTAGAGGAGGTAAATGAATGTTAGTATCATCTTCTTTGGTATCTAAAAGCAAGCAATAGAAAGTAAAGGGCACAACTGATCAATGAACTGGGATTTAATTATTATTTGAATTTTACTTGCAGAAGTTTTCCATTCTGGGCAATAAGCAGGCATGTTTTTTGTGTCTGAGGGCTAAGTATGCTCGTAGTACTAATATATTAATAAGCGTTCTCTGCTTTGATTTTTATAAAGATTTGTGGGCATTCATTAAACAATTTCAGTGCATTAAAAACAACAAGATAGATTTCTGTGATCTCCGTATTCTTAAAGTTAAATTTTTGGATCTTTGTTTAAGGAAAAGTAGATTTAATTCTTAAAGTATAGTTAAATACAGTAACTAAACAGGAAATACGTCCTAAAGTATGTTTGATTTAAGACCCATAAGAAAGTCTATTTAAGGATTCTTCTGTAAGTATGTAAATTCTGAAATACCTATTTAGTGTAACAGTTGTAAAATAGGTGAGGTAGTCAATCACGCCCTTGGCTTTTATACTCAGCCAGGTTACTTGCCAACATAAACAACGAGTTAAAGGCTTATTTTTTAGGTATTTCAGACAGAATCCAGTGTAAACCTTTCACTTAATCCATAATATCCTAAATGTTAATTAAGTATTTCTGAAAGTAATCAACCAAAACTGTCCTTCCTAAAGACAGCATGAAGGTATCTTCCACATCATCCATTTTATTCTCACATGCTTATCTTTTAAAAGAAACAAAATAATTTCCTTTTTTTTTTAAATAAAAGGCATAATCTGTTGATCATTTCTTTTAAAGGTCTGCACCAATATATTCTCTGTTGAGTCATGAGTCGAGTCTGTAGACCACTGCATTGTTAAATAACGGTAAATATTCCTCGCTGCTGAATCACCCATGGGAAGGAGCGAGTAGAGGGACAAAGTACTCCACACCCTTAAAGATTCAGGAGGGTTGTTTAGGTAATTGGCTTCTCCACACTCTTAGCCCTGAAAATACCCTCCTCTCCAGAAGTGGAGAGACATATCCCTCAACTCTGTCATCAGCTGGAAACGAACCTTCTTGTACAGGGAGTTCTGCAACAGCCTTCTTCCCAGGGACGGCAGGTTCCGTAGCAGTGTCAAGGACCATGTAACAGGCAAATCGCAACTGATCTTCAGAAGCTGGCTGTCCCACTTTCCATGAATGGCCAGGAATCAAAGCTGGATAGTGTCGTTCAGCTGTCCCATCTGGTAAAGCTGTCCTTACTCCCTACGGGTGGTCTTCCCTACACCTCTTCAGAGACTCTGGGATAAGTCCCTTACCTCTTTGCTTTGTGTGCAAGCCACACAAGAGGTCCTTCAGGAATATTGACAAGAGGTTTCACTGCTTGACATTCTTGGCTTTTGTTTCATTTTCTTCACAGACGTTACCTTTGTATGGCATCACATGTAAATATGAGGGCAGTCTTTGTGTACCATATGCACGATGAATCAGATACCTTCAGAATGTGTCCAACATCCATTTGGCATAGATAGCCTTCTCATCTGGGAGGCTGGACAAGCAGACCAGTGGTATTTGTGCGTATAATTTGTTCTGCACGCCCACGGTGGCCCCTTGGTCAGATCATATCTGAAAAAAACACAAATGTGTGGTATCCTTTGTTCAGTTGATGCTCCTCACTGTACTGAGAGGATGCTACTTACCAGTCTCCATCAGTGTGAGCTGCATCCAAACATAGATGAAGCCCTCCAGCTGTAAGTAGCTGTGGTGCTTCACTGTTGGATCTGTAGACGGTGCTGACTCCAAGGCTCATTCTCTGTTCCGCGCTTCATAGTTCTCGATAGGAGCTTCTAATTGTAATCCAAAGTTGTCTTCACCGCTTTCATCTGTCTTGCAAAGAGCAGGGGGAAACATCCATGTTCATGAAAAGGAATCACAGAAGGGTCACCAGGTCTTTTCCTGTTCCTCCTCCCCACCTTATGGACGCTTAATGACAGTGTAACATACAAAGATGCTTTTTCCATGACAAATATGGAGTGAACAGCCATGTCAAGCAAAAGCCATGGATTGGAACCTGGAACTCAGCCTCCTGTTCTCTTATTGAGGACTCGTCTGGTCTAATAATCAAAACTGAAAGGGCCTGGCCTTTTAAGGGAGGGAGGAACCTAAGTATTTGGGGCTTACATTGATTTTGATGGGAGTTGTGGCTGCTTGGCTGCTGTAAAGTATTTTATCCTGGCTGCTGTAGCTGCTTCATGAGGCTCTTCATTTCACAGTGGGCAGTCCCAGGAGAGCAAAGCAGAATGTCCATGATTTATGGAGTTCTGGATAAATGATATGCCACTTGAAGGTCTATATGTGTAGGACCTTAATATTCTAAGTATGCATTTTCATAAATGTAAGAGAGTAACTTTTCACATTATAGTAAGAAATAGACCCTTCTGCCCAGAAGAAATCGGAGTTTCCCCACGGTATATTGCTGTGTTGCTGCAGAGCCCATCAGACAGTAGAGGGAGCACAAGTTAACAGTCGCTTTTCCCAGTGCCATGGGACAGCAGCACTAATTGTATGTAAAACAGCTAACAGAAATGGAAGAAATAGAAGGGTGAAGGCTGTGTTGGTTAGTATACTGGAAGTGGATGAAAGGGCTGGAGGGAACAGGTTAAATGCCAGAGTATTAGGAAATGAGGAGCTAAATATGGCATCTTAATAGGGCATGTGGCAAGGGGCCAGATCTGTTAGTTCATAGTTCTTCACCTGCTTCCAACATTTGGGTTTGAGCAGGATTAAAAACCAGGAGGGGAGGCTTTTTGGGTTCTGGTTTCGACAGCGAAGGAATCTCTGAAGAGCAATTTCAGTGCTGTGGCATCCAATCCCACATTCTCGTCTTGTGGGACCTTAGGATCCAAGCTGCCACCCAGCGTCATTTCTTCAGTCCAACTGTACCAAACGTGCGATAACTATGCTCTACAAAATGTAGTTAGATGATCGTGGCTCTCTGGAAATAAAATATAACACTCTGACAAGCGATGTTGATATCAACAATAGTGTGCAAATTTAGCTTCTACCCCCTGGTTGAAAAAATGTAGCATCTCCAAGGTGTAATTTTCTTACGCTCTGCGTTAGACCTGTTTACGTTATGCAGCACCAGAGCTAGGACAAGTTGCTGAAATATAACGTTTCTGAGGAATCAGCTGCATTAATGACTTTGTTACAGCTGAGGATATAAATGAGAGTGACATTTATATAACAGACTTCCCAGTATAAAAGCCAAAGCCTGTTGGCTATAAACACTCAGAAAGCTTTACCATGAAAAATTATAACAATCAGGGGTTAGATATTACATTTAGAGAAAATGTAGGGCGAGATGCATGAATCTACTGCTTTTTTCATCGCCTTTTTCCAAGTGGAATGACTTGAGCTGAAGTTAACTTTTTACTACTTAAGAAGATTATATGGTGCATAGAAAAATAATTCAAACTGCTTAATTTTTAAAGCTTTTTTAATAAGAAAACTTCAAAGAGGTTCATTTTAGAGTAGAATTCAGGTAACATGGGTAAGGTAGTTAAATATTCCCTCACTGAAATGTAGTTTGAAAAACAGACTTTCATGGCACCTATACAAGTATTTCTATAGATCCTTATCTGTAAGAACAGCAACATATTTCTTTTTTTTAATTAAAGATCATTATAATTGCTAATGTATGATTGTTTGGGGGCATATGTGAGTCAAGCTGTGGTTTTGAGAACACAGTTTTTGAGAACACCTTAACCTTCACCGAATCCTTCGCCCTGTGCTGTAATGTCTGTGCTGAATTGCAGAACAGGCCCGTGCCGGAGGTGCCCTGTGTCCTGCCAAGGAGAGGAGCACCTCCAAGAGGACAAACGGGAAAGCTGGGAATCATTCGGAATAACTGAGGAGCGGGATTTCGTGAGACAGCGACCAGTTTGCAGAGAAGCTGATGAGCAGTTTGGGAAAGGGACAAAACAAAGAACCTTTGAAACCAAAGGAAAGGGGCAGAAGAGGGGATCAAATTATTTAAGGAAGAGACGTTCTCTCGCAAAGAAGCAAAACTTTCCAGGGAGAGCCGAGGCAGGCTCGTTGCTGCTAGAAATGGCATAATTAGGCCAAGAGATGAACTCAAGCCCGTTTGGCTTTTTCCTGTGCATTTGTTCCTTGCTCATGTGTTTTTGTTAGCTTTTTTATTGGTTTTTTGGGGGGGAGATGGGGGTTTTTTTAAGACTTGGGTCTCTATGATTAAGAGGTTCCTTTGCTGAGCCTTATATTGCTTTCTTTCATAGTCCTTTAAGGATACTGCTGGAGTTTCCTTAAGGAAACTGCAGAGTTTCTCACCCTCAGTATACCCTAGGGTAATGTGCCGAAAGAACTGTCTCCAGAAAATTGTTCCTTAAGTATTGATGTGTCCAGATAGTGGCTTACACCATGGAGTGCTCTTCGGCTCAGGTCTTCAAAGCTAGTCAGTAATGATTCATTCACGATGTCTATCTGTCTAGACACGAGAAGTTGATGCAATAAAAATATTTCTTACTCAGGTGTTAAGAGACTGTAACAGTTCCATAATTGTTAGTAGGGCAGGAGGTCTCAAGTCATGGTAGGTTGTTACTGTCGTGCCGTGTCCCATCCTCCTCCCTGCACGTGGACCAGTTTGGGGTGTTTGGATGCAGCCCGTGGGTCGATGTGCTTCTGCCACCTCTCACCTGCGTCGTTTGCTCCTGCTTACAGGTTTCTCACTGATGCTTCTATAAAGAGACCTTGTGTAGGACGCTCTTTGGGGCAGCGAGATCCTGCAGTCCGTTTTCTTAGCCAGTGGAAGCACTGCTTCAGCACCTCACGCCCTTCATTTTGTAATCAAGTAATTCCTCGGTTTCAGCTCTCTGGGAATGGGAATTCCTCTATTCATCCTTAGACGAGGAGTTTCTTTGCCTTTGTCACTTTGCTTTTAAACAGTGCTAAGCACACACAGATCACTGAGAAATAGCATTCTCGCAAGTCGTTACTGCAGAGTTTGATCCTGTAGCGGGTGTCTCAGACTGGGTCAGTGCCCCCGTGCCCACCAGCTCCTCACGCCTTCCCTCCGCGGAGTTCGGCCAGCGTGGGCTGATGCAGTCTCTTTCATCGGTTCTGAAGTCTGTTCTTTCTAGCCCCCTTTCTTCCCTCCAAGCCAGCCTTTGGTGCGGAGAAGAATGAATTCTTCTTATTTCTAGGCTGAAAGCTGGTAGATCATGGTGGCTCTGTTTGTGCTTTGTGGCCTTCGTCGTTCAGCTGGGTACGGAGTCTTTACAGCAACATGAATGCTTTGATCCACCCCAGAGGGTGTGATACCAAATAAATGTAAACAAACCCTATAGCCAAGTGATGTTCACAAAATAAAACAGGGTTATCATTTTGATGGAGAGCTATTTTTGGTGTGTCACAATTGCCTTGGTCCCTTTGGCCTGCCAGAACTGTGAATTTACAAACTCCCCCACTAGTTTCTTCACTCAAGGAAAGCAAAACCAGGAAGCTTAAACTCCATTTTTCTTTCACATAAATATTAATGGTAAACGTTATGAGGTACTTGCTCAACTCTGTAACAATACACATGTCCATTCATGAGACGGTCCAGACAGAACAGAGGATTAGGAATACAGAATTTAAGACTGAATTTGAAAAGGCAGCACAGGAACTTCAGGCCCCAAAATATCCTCTGGAAGTTTGGCTTTATTTCACGCTGTCAGCCAGGATTCTCCTTACAGCACCACGATATTCATAATAAAGAAATAAATTAAATCCACCCCTTCCTGTACGCCTCACAACACGCAGCACTGTGCATGCTCAGCACATGTGTAGTTTTGATAAAGAGGCATTATCAAGCCTGAAATCGTTTTAAACAAAACAAATAATGTGGCTGCCCAGCACTTCCTCTGGAAGTAGTTCCTTGGACAAATCTTCCTTAACTCTCATGTGTATGGCGTTAGTATATATATCCCTCAGTAACGCCAGTTCATAGAAAGAATCTTTCAGAGTAAATGTCGGGCTGTGTATTTTACGTGCAGGGAGTGAGATGCAGCCCTGCGGGAGGGCCCTGCCTCCGCCAGGGGCTGCCGTGCCAGAAGGGACTCGCCATCTTCCCGTGCCCACTGGGCGGGCGGGCGCGGGACGGCGTCCCCGTGCGGTCACCCCAGGGCGGGCGGAGGGCAGGCAGGTCCCCCACGTCTTCTGTTGGTGGGCTGGTGGGGGGCTGAGCTGGTGGGGGCAGCAATGGCGGCAGTGGCTGGGTCCCCGGCCCTCACAGCCCCCCAGGTCGCCGGCCACGCTGAGGGCAGGTTTGCCACCCAAGCCCGTGCAGGAACGGTCCCAGCGAGCGCAGGGGAGGGGGCTCTCCTGCCTCATGCCCAGCGTGCGGGGCTCGGGGCAGAGGGCGGCCGCCTGCGGGGCCGGGGTGGGCTCCTGGCCCCTGGCTCGGCCGCTGTCTGGGCTGCGTGTGCGCGCTGCGGAGGGAGCTGGAACCAGCCCCGGCTTCAGCAGCAAACGGGTCACTCTTGGACAGGCGGGCACGCACCGGGCAATGGAAAAACAAATTCGTTATTGTAGCACCAGGGAGCATAAAGCAAACCTGGAGGTGACCTGCAAAAGAACACGGCAGTGGGTTTCTGTCCTGCTTGGCGCTTTATGGCATACAAAGAAAGACTGAGAAGCGTGCAGGCATTTTTTATTTTTTTTTTTCTGTTTTCAAAATAGAAAGTATCTTTGTCTGGTACTTTGAATGTAGCAAGCATGCTGATTCTAGCTTTCCCTGGTTTTGCTGGAGGGCCTGGGAGAAGGACTCCAAAGAATACTAGCAGCTTTCTCAGCATTTTCATTTAAGAAAAACAGTGTTAAGATTTTGAACAGAGCCTATTTTTTCATCTCATGTTGCTGAGAATGTCTGAATTAAAGAGGTGTTAAGAAAGGGAAGACAGACTATTAAAAAAATCGCTTCCTTTTTGAATAATTGTTTTATGGTGAAACGTGTAGCAGAAGGGCTTAAAGGTCACCAGCGAGATCAGGGCTCCCTGTTCTCGATACTGTGCAGACATGTCGGAAGTAAACAGCTTACAACCTATATGAGAGAGGCAGATAAAAGCTAGCTGGGAAAAGAGGCTCAGAAGGGGCCGTGGCCCGTCCAAGGTCAGGCACAGCGCGGTGCCGGGTCGAAGCCGGGTCTCCAGGGTCCCGCTGCCCTCTGTGATCCCCGAGGACATCTTGTGAGCATCCCCCTGGGCCGTGTCTGCAGGGGGGGACGATCCTGCACCTCTGATGGTTTCGTGAAGGCAGAGGCAAAACCCCGGTGTGGGACCAGAGGTTCTGACTCAGACGAGGTCTGGGGCCGGGTCCTGACCCCGACGCCTGCCCGCATCCCGCACACCTAAAGACTTTGAGATAGTCGATTGTTTCATATACATTTCTAAAATCTACAAAAAAGAACCAACAAAAAACCCCAACAACCCAACACCAGAAAGACTTATTTGGAGCACTGGGAAAGGGTCTAAATTCTGCAACTGCCCTGGGGTGTGTGGGGCGCTCTAATTTAACAGCAAGGCAGTTAAGAAGTAATGATGCTGTTAGTTTGCCAGACAGCCGCATTCTTCCAGGAAAAGTAGGGTACAAAAGACCCCTATTCTATAATTGTGTCTGTATGTAATTTTAGGATCGAGGCTTAACGTTTTTCCATCTAAAGAAAAAGATGGGAGAAAATACCCTTTCTGAAAGGGAACACTTTCCAGGCCTTCAGCAGTGCGGAGCCGGAGGAGCAAAATCTCAGCTCTGTTTTCCTTGCAGATCGTCTCCAATAATGGCTCCTGGTATCGGGAGTATCGTGGTTTGCTACCACTAAAATGTAAAGTTATTTTGAGCGTGAAAGCCTGAACGTCGTTCTACTTAACAAAATGTAAAAGAGGGAGAGGAATGTTTACAGCACATTAAAACCTGTGTGACAACTTAGCAAGAACTATTTTAACAATCCTCTTATTCCCCTTCCTGTTACGCGCTGTAGAATGCGAGAGCAGTGTCAGTGATTAATGCCATTAGCGCGGAGGGCAGCGCGGGGATGGGGACGGGGACGGGGACGGCGCCGGGCAGCCCCCCGTGCTGGGGCAGGAGCCTCCCGCTGCTCCCTGCTTTGTGCTCCC
The DNA here is from genome assembly GCA_013396915.1 of Stercorarius parasiticus. Lineage (NCBI taxonomy): Eukaryota > Metazoa > Chordata > Aves > Charadriiformes > Stercorariidae > Stercorarius > Stercorarius parasiticus. Next base: position 1,169,807 of record VWZL01001006.1, on the reverse strand, counting down.
ATGCCGGAGCCAGCCCGAGCCTGGTGTTGAGAAAACAGCCCCTACTACGGCTGCCTCCCTGGGCTTTGTGACCCAAACTTAACGAGGATTAAAGCAGAATAATTCTTTATAAGAAAGTTTGCAGGCGGGGGTAGGTCTGCAGTGAATGTTGACAAATATTGAAACTAAGTCTGAGAAAAGACTTGTTCCAATTTTTTTTTTCGTAATCGGCATTCCATATGTGTTCTGCGGAGAGCTGGGATGTGCTGCTGCTTCTCTTATGTAAGGGGGCTTCTTTTCAATGAAGTGCAGTGCAGAATGTGCGAGTAGCGAGAAGGAATATAAAGAAAAAAACCTGTGAGAAAATGAGAAAAGCTACTGGGTGAAAAGCTCTTACTCGGTGTTTTATTTCCATAATCCCATGAGTTCCTTGAAGTCTCTTTTAACGTTTCTGAGGAAAAGCTTCGAAGAGAAAGGAGGGAGGCAAGGGGTTTTTTTGTTTGGTTTAAAGGAGGGTCTTGGTTAATTCTATTAGTAGACTTTGGGCTTGTTTTTATTTTAAAACAAAACAAAAATCCCTCTCAAGTTTAGAATTCCTGTATGGAAAATTTCTTCTTCTTTGCCAGAGAGGGAAGTATCTCCTTTTCTTTCTGTTTGCTTTGGAGTATCTGTAGTTAAGTGTTTTGTGTTTCTTCCTTATTGAATACATTAGTGGTGCATTAATTTCTCCCTGTGATGCTCGTTCCGTGGCCTTCGGCTGGGCTCGCTCTGTCCCACCCGGCAGACAGACCTGTGCTGCTGCTCCATGGCTCTGCTTTGTCCTCCCTGGGCTTGATCGATAACGGCTTCATTTCCTACCTTGTTTACCTTTTAATGCTTTTTAAAGTGATTTTTGTTCTGGCTGCTGCAAAGGCAACAGCTGAAAAGAACCCCACATTGGATTCTTGCTCCAATTCCGATCTGTTTGCTTTGTTTTTCCTTTTTAGATTATTGTTTGGCTTTAATTTGTTTGTTTCTCCTTTAAACGGGCTTGAGATTACTCGAGGGTTCCTTGTTCAGCAGGTCAAAGGGTAACTTGGAGACTTTGAAACCATCTCCGTTTTTATCACCGAGTTTCGTTCTCCCAAGAGTCCAAAGGGTTCTGCAGGGAGGGCTGGCGGGGACGCTGCAGCCTGCCGGCGCCCAGAGCAGGTGAAACACACGGATCTAGGGCTAAATCAGAACCTTAACATATCCTCATCCGTAACTAACGAAAAGACAAAGTTACTGGGGATTAAATACATTGAGATTGATGGGTCTGATGCTCAACTGCCCGTCACTTCTGTGGCCCAGGATGAAGGCCCTTCTATTTCTAAAGCTAAAAAATGTAAGAAGCTTCACACCAACGAGTATCAATGCACAAAAGTGTACCGTGCATGCTATTAAAAAATGTCCTTTAACTGAAGGAGTCAACCTGTCCCAGAGATAACCCCTGCTTTTGGAAGAGGGAAGTCTGCTGGAGCTGCTCAGCATGGCACTGGGAATTCGTAGGACAGCAAAACGGTGCGTTGGGTAATGGAGGCTCCTTAAAAAAAAATAAATCACACATACTTCCTATTTCTGCATAAGGTTTTAATCCTCGAAGGTACTATGCACAGGGGGAACTTCTTCTGCACCTTTCTAATATAAATTCACCCACTGTTTATTTTTTCCCAGTACTTAAAATCCCTTGGAAACCTCAGCAAGAAAAAAGAAAAATCACCTGAAAGGTCTTCACATTGTACAAAGATGTACAAAGATAATAAATCTCAAGTGAATCACAGAGTGGAGAAGAATGCATAGATTTAAAAAACAAAGAAAAAGCGAGGTGTAGCCGTTATCCTACAACAGCGTTTGTTGAGCTGTGGGGGAACTGCAGGGCTGCGGCTGCTCAGTGAAAAACATCAAACCCTTGTCGGGGGGGAGGCTCTGACCCGACCCGGGCGTGGGGGCTCTCCCGGGGGTCCCTGGAGCGGGGGTGACGGCGACGCGGGGCTGTAGCTGCGTTCCCAGGCCTGCAGTGAGGTGCCCCATGGGGTGGTGTTCACTGACCCGCTCCTCGGCAGTTCGGCCGGAGAGTGCTCTCCCGGTTGGTTTGTGGGCTGTTTCCAGGCGGGCAGGCCCGGCTCTCCTCGCCTTCATCCCTGTACGGGAGAGAGGAACATTACAAAGTTTGCAGCCCTGGTTTTCACCATCACAGCGGTGACACCCTCCTCGGCGGACACTTTGGCATTTTTACCTGTCCCTACGCCAACGCCACGCACCCTTCACCGAGATTTTAGTCTTTTGTGTGTCTCCATCAATAATTGATATCCTGTTGGTGTGTTCCGTGGCGAACTGTGTGGGGCCGGGGACAGGCTGCCTCGGCCCCGTTGGGGGCCGGAGGGGACTGCGCCGGGAGCCTGGGGCAGATCCTCCTGCTGCCTGAGGTGGCCGGTGCTGGCGTTTCTGCATTCTCATCATACCTGAGCCGTAAAACTGTGATGAGGTTTTATAATTTTCAGTCTGAATTCTGCTTTATTGATTTCTGTATACCTTGTAAACGCCACCGTTAAGTATATTTGAATAATGTGTATTATGTGGAAACAATACAAATATTTAAAAGACAAGGAATTGTTATAATCTTTGCTTCAGATGAATCTGGGCATTGCTGAGTCAAGTCTCTCTCAGACCTTTCTAAAACTGCCTTGGCCCACCTGGAGAAGTCAGTAGGAGCCTCTCTACTGACTCCAAAGCTCTCAGGCCTTGTGTACCCAAAGTTGTGACGTTAAAAACAGACAGAAAGCGCCAATAAATCCTCAAAGACTGGGATTTGTTGGTCGCGTTCCCCGTGTCTCCCGAGGGCCACCCTCCCTCAGCGGGGGCAGCTGAACAGATGTATCTGGTGACACTAACTGTGACCTCCTGCTTGTTTGCTCTAGTCTCGTAATTATTTTACTGTAGGTGGTTCTAAATATAGTAACTAGATGACATAGGAAGGTGTGTTCTTGGGAATGGTGTTATCGGTAACTGAATTTTGCAAATGAGGATGAATAATTTATGTATGGCAAAGGCAGGCAGAGAAGAGCTGCCCGTGTGTTTTAGGGAACAGGGTTTTACCAGGAGCGGGGCACCAGTCTCTGTTCTGCAGAGGTGGCTGATGAGCGTGTGCACGAGTGCTGCTGGTAATGTATAGAATGAGGTTTCAAAAACAATTTCCATAAGGAAAACAGAGTTAGGTAGCTGGTAAAGCCATGTGTAGAAGCAACCGCATACATCAGGGTGTCCCCCGGTACCCCCATGGCTCGCAGGGCCTTCACTGGCCCTGGGACCCCGCGGGGGATGCGTTTCCCTGGGAGTCCCTGCGCCCCGGCATCTGCAGGCCGTCCCGCGGGTCAGCAGGTGGGTGTTCAGCATCCATCCGGGGAATGTGTGGATGGATGGACGTGTGTATATATGGGTGTATGTATGGCTGTATGGGTGTGTGTATGGGTGTACGTATGGCTGTACATATGGGTGTATGGGTGTACATATGGATGTACGTATGGCTGTATGGGTGTACGTATGGGTGTATGTATGGCTGTATGGGTGTATGGGTGTACATATGGGTGTACATATGGGTGTACGGATGTACATATGGGTGGACGTATGGCTGTATGGGTGTACATATGGGTGTATGTATGCGTGTATGGGTGTACATATGGGTGTATGTATGGCTGTATGGGTGTATGTATGGCTCTATGGGTGTACGTATGGGTGTATGGGTACATATGGGTGTACATATGGGTGTACGGGTGTACGTATGGCTGTATGGGTGTATGTATGGCTCTATGGGTGTACGTATGGGCGTATGGGTGTATATATGGATGTATGTATGGGTGTACGTATGGCTCTATGGGCGTACGTATGGCTGTATGTATGGGTGCCTGCCCGCGCGGGTGATCGGTGCGGTCACTTCTGCGGGGATTCTTTGTCACGTGCGGTGCGAGGCACCCCGGGGCGGCCCCGTTAAAGCTGGTTCAGGATCCACCAACTGACCGCGGCTCCTGCGAGCGGCCCCCGCCCCGGTGTCCCGGTCCGGGGGTCCCGGTCCCCCCCCCGCGCGCGGCGGGGCCGTTCGAAGCGGGCGCGCGCGGGGCGGGGCGGGG